>RQIL01019298.1:0-10214 GCA_003951145.1 Jimgerdemannia lactiflua | reverse complement strand
GAAGAAAAAAAAAAGATAATGGTAGAGTAATGTTAAGTTACTAAAATCTTGATGAACTGGAAATTTAAGGATAGACTTATTATTCTGATATTGTGTAAGTACATCATACATCTTGCAGATATGTCAAGTCAATCCCAAGGCAGATTTGCACTTTAGGTTACAATAAGAGCAAGACATGCATCTCTCTCTGGTAACTTTTGCATTACACAAATTCCACATCTACTTTGTAACACAATTTTCATTATTTATTAGAGAAAACTCATAAGGTAATAGTGACTAAGCAAGGTTCTGACAAGTGTACTGGTGTGGGAGGTGGGCCAGCCTTTAAGTGGCAGTATGGCAAGAGAGGGATAGGATTGGGGCCAGGGTTTTTGGGATTATCAATGAGTGGAGGAGCTGGAGGGGAGTAGGAGTCAAGTAAGAAGGCAGGAGACAGCAGGGCAGTGAGCTTTGTGGCAGCAGTCAAGAATGGCAGAGGTGGAGAGGGGACTAAGTGATGGAAGATAGTGGGAAAGGGGAAAGGGAAGTCTGGAGGAGCTGGAGGAGCACTCTCTGGGGGAAGGAAGGGGGGGGCTGGGGGAGGTGTAACTGGCATAGTGGCTGGGACTGCTGATGGTGGTGTAATGGCCAATCAGGAAAAAAATCCAGATGTGACTGCTGATAGTGGCAAGGAGAGCCAGGGGGTATCAGGGCTGGTGTGCAGGGATGATCTATCAGATGGTGTAATGGGCCTGGTAGTGGTACTGTTGCTCAAGAAGTCAATCTCTGAATTCACAGTCATGGTGAGCTTCCAGGGCCTGGCAGTGACAGCAAAGATGGTCTTGTGCCTGCTGGGGAAGCAGCTGGTAGATGTGGCATCAGTGAATTTCCTGAAGGGGTTGGAGGGAGTCGAAGTTTGATTTGTTGAGGAGAAATACCTGGTGGAAGCTCTGTTGAAGTAGATTAGAGTGGGCAAGATAGTGGTTCTGATGTTGAGGTGCTTGCACTGGGACCCTAGGGTGGTACACCTAGTGATCAAGGGGGTCCCTATGGTGTCAGTGGAGGAGATGAGGGGTAGAGTCAGTGAGGTGATGAAGGAGTATGGAGATGTCATTGATATTGGCTTCCAGATGTGAGAGGGGATGATGTTCAGAACAGGAGATGTGGAGGTGAGACTGAGGGTGGCTGGGAGGGAGGTGATGGGGAAGGCAAGTAACTGGCTGAGGGCATTGAAGTGGGACCCAGTTGAGTGTAAGGTGTCAAGGATGAGGGGGACCAAGGAGGAGAAAGAAGATCTTCTGATGGCACTGTAGGAGTTGGAAGGGGCAGTGGAGTAGAGGGTGAAGGCCTGGGAGGCCTTTGAGGATGTGATGGTAGTGGAGGAGATTGATGACAGAAAGGTGTTAGTGGATAAGAAGGCATAGGAGAGGGGGCAGGGGAGGCAGATGCAAAAGAATCTACTGGTGAGCTTTATGGAGAAGACAGGTGCAGGGATAGTGTCTCCACCAGGGTTCACTGGTGGCCTTGAGACTTCACAGCATGCTCTCTGGCAGAAGAAGATTATTGGAGAAGATGAGCCTGAGTTCTTCATTGATATAGATGAGGAGGAGGGAGACTGGGAGGGAACAGGAGAGACCTCGGTTAGCAGTCTAGTGCAAGAGACTGAGAGAGAGGATGTGGTGATGAAGGGGACACAGCATGTGAGCTTTAGAGTTCTGGATGCTATGCTTGGAGGTTTAGTGGTTGGGGTGGAGGGCAAGCACTCTGATGTAGTTGAGGGAGGGGATACTGAGGGTGATAGTAGACCCAGGGAGAGCAAGAGGCCCATGATCCCAGGTGTTGGTCATATTGGGGGAGCAGGTTGGCTACTGGCCACTCTCAATGATCTGGCAGCAGATGAACTTGTGGAGGTAGATTTCTGGGTTCTGGGGGGGGTAGAGTGGCAGAGCATTCTGGTGGGAGATGGAGTGGTGGACAAACTGTTGACAGAGGTGATGGCAATCTTGCTGGCAAAGGAGAGATATGAGGTGGATGCAAAGAGAGAAGCTGAGTTGAGAGAGATAGCAGGGTAAGGGGTGGAAGACTGTTGAGTGATGAAGGAAAGGGCTGAATTGTACCAGTCAGTCTGCAAGGACTACAGAGAAGAAGCAGAGGAGGTTGTGGCTGCATTAAGATTGAGGAGGATGAGGTAGAGGCAGAGTATCTCTTGGACCTATCTATGATGAATATTGAGCTGGAAGTTTGAAGGAGCTGGGAAAGTGGCATTATCCAAACATTTTTCCCTATAAACAGTACAACTAACATTTTGTCTTTGAATATCAATGGGCTGTGGGATGTGAGGTGACAATGGCAAATGTTTGAATGGCTATAGGACTTAGAGGCAGATCTCTTTCTGCTACAGGATGTGAGATGTGAAGAGGAGGTAGACAGGCTGAATTGGACTAAGAAATGGGGTGGGGAGGCTGAATGACATTGAAAGGTTGAGATCTTGATTTGCAAGGGGAAAGGGGAACTGGTGGACATTGGGGGATGGGGTGATCATCTAGTTTGGGGAATGTGGAGAAGGCTGGGGTGGGTCTCAATAGTAGTTGGATCATATTATTGTCTGGTGGTCAGGAGTGAGAGGATGGACTGGTTGGCAGAGCTGCTAGAGGAGGAGTCTCTGATGGAAGCTGGGGTGGATATCCTGGATAGGGACTTCAATATGGTGTGAAATACCACTCTGGATCACTCTGATGGTGGTGCTGGAGTAGTTGGTCACAGTGGTGGGCTGGATAGGTGGGAGGAGATTGAGAGGCTGAGCACTCTGAGAGATGTGGGGAGAGCCAAGTGGGAAGAAGATAAGGTCTTTACTTATTGGGTGAATAGACTTGGAACAAGGATCAATTGAGTACTCTCGGCTGACTGCTGGGGAGGAGATATTTGGCAGGAACTTGGGGTAGTCTGGTGCCCCTGGTCCAATCATTGGAGGGTGCTAGGGTAGGGGAACTTTGGGGGTAGTGGAGAGGGGCCTGGACATTGGTGGCTCAATTGTGCTCTGCTGACAGGTGGGGACCTGTGAGAGAGATGGGAGGGAGAGGTGGTGTCTAGTGTGACTAGATGGAGGAAGAAGGGGGCTCCAGTGGGGCTCTGGTGGGTGAGGCCGAAGGAAGCAGTGAGGATGTACTAGGGGGAGGTGGGGAAGTAGAGAGGAAGACTTTAGCAGAAGAAGGGGATGTGGGCATCTCACTGGATGAAACAACTGTTATGGCAGTAGTTGGTATTGAAGGGACATAGAAGAGAGGAGGAGGAGGAGGATTGGTGGGTGGCATAAGTAAGGATGGAGATTGAGGAGTTGAAGGAAGTCTGGAGGTTGGAGGAGGAGAGCCAGGTGCAGGTCATGGTGGTGAGGCTTAGGTGGCAAGGGCTGGAGGAAGGAGAGAGGCTGACCAAGTATCTCTCTAGGTTGCTGAGGGCAAGGAGAGTAAAGCAGAGATGAGAGGGGATAATTGGAAGTGATGGCTGCTTAGTGACTGGGGTCCAGGGAATCCTTGGGGAGCTTAAGAGTCATTGGGGAAAGTTGTAGAGTAAGGAGGAGGGAGGTGCAGATGGGGAGGCCATTGTGGAATACTTGGAGGACTGGTGTCCCCCAGAGGTGGAGTGACTTGGGGAACTGATGAGACTGGTGAGAGAGGAGGAGATCCTGCAGGTCTTGGCAGCTACTAAGTCGGGAACTGCCCCTGGAGAGGATGGGCTGCCATGGGATTTCTGGAAGAAGATGGTGAAGGTGGAGGAGGTGCATCAGAAGATGAGGGATATGTGTGATGAGCTGATTGAGTCTGGGTCCTGGCTGAGTGATCAGAAGTTGGGGCTGGTGGCACTTCTTTACAAGAACAAGGGGCAAAGAGAGGACTGGAAGAATTGGTAACTGATCATACTCCTGGATATGGACAGAAAGTTGGTCATAAAGGTATTGGTGGCACAACTGCAAGTGGTTGCTCAGCAGGTTCTGGGAGAAGAGCAGTGAGGTTTCATTGGGGGATGGTTGATTAGAGATGGCACAGTATGGATGCATGGAGTTATTGAAGAGATACAGGCTGCTGGAGTAGATGACAGGCTGGTTTTCTTGGACCAAGAGAAAGCATATGATAGGGTATGGTGAGTCTGGCTGAGGAAGGTACTGGAGAGGATTGGGTTATCTGAGGAGCTGGAGAACATGATAGTATGCCTTCTGGAGGGTAGTCAGGCAGCAATCATGGTGAATGGACACAGAGGAGCTGCCTTCTCCCTTGGGTAGGGGGTTCCCCAGAGAGACCCCCTGTCACTCATTCTGTATGCTCTGTCATTGGAGCCATTGTTGGACAGAGTCCAGAGGAGAGTCGAATGGCTAACTGTGCTGGGCATGAATTGAAAAGTGGGGGCCTTTGCAGATGATATGGTGGTGGGCCTGGGTACTGTTGCAGGTGTGGCAGAGCTGAAGGAGACTGTGGGATGGTATGAACAATACTCTGGGCAGAAGCTAAACTGGCACAAGTGTGAAATAATAGTCTTGGGGAATGAGTTGGTTGGAGAGGATGTCATTGGCACCTTCTTCCACTACCATTCACATTACACACACTTTTACACACACTTTTTGAATGGTTTATTGGAAAAAGCAACTAGCAAAATGGCAGCAATTTAACCTCTCAGTTGGTATACTGGGTCAAGAACTGGTGTAGCATTCAAGTGGCAGCAAGGGAAGGAAGGGTATGGGCTGGGGATGGGGTCTTTTGGGAAGGTGACTGTCAGGAGTATATGTAGTGGATAGTGTTCAAGGAGCTAGAGGTGAGGGGAGAAGTGAGGGACCAGTGAGCTTCATAGAAGCTGTGAAGAGTGGGGCTGGAGGGGGTGACAAGGATGGATGGCAGTAAGTTGGAGGGGTGAAAGGGAAGCTTGGTGGGAGTGGGAGTGCTAGGCCAGGCATCAGGGTGCAGAAGA
This sequence comes from Jimgerdemannia lactiflua, assembly GCA_003951145.1. Lineage (NCBI taxonomy): Eukaryota > Fungi > Mucoromycota > Endogonomycetes > Endogonales > Endogonaceae > Jimgerdemannia > Jimgerdemannia lactiflua. The sequence goes on along the minus strand of RQIL01019298.1, from coordinate 5,279 downwards.
CCAGTAGAGGTGGGGCTAGCAGAGATGGTGTGACTGCTGATAGTGGTGGGACAGGAGATCTGGAATAAAAAGTAGATGTAATTGCTGATCAAACCAAGGGGACAGCTGAGAGATCATCAGTGACACATAAGAGTGACCTGGCTGATGGTGTGATGGAGCTGGTGGCAGCACCATTACTCAAGAAATCCATCTCAGAATTTGCAGTCATGCTGAGCTTCTGGGGGCTAGCAGTGACAGCTAGGGTAGTGCTAGTGCTTCTGGGCAGGCAACTGAGTGAGGTGGCCTTGGTGAAGTGTTTGAAAGGGCTGGAAGGGGTGGAAGTTGGATTTGTCAAGAAGAAATATGTATTGGTGGTGGTGGCCAAGGGGGTGCAAGTTGGAGAGGTTACTGTCCCAATAGCAAGGTGTCTGCATTGGGGCCTGAGAGTATTGCATCCAGTGGTTAAGAGGATTCTGACAGTGTCAATGGAGGAGATGAAGGAAAGAGTTAGAAGAGTGATGCAAGAGTATGGTGAGGTGTAGATATTGGATTTCAGATGTGGGAAGGGACATTGTTCCATACTGGAGATGTGGAGGTATGGCTGAGAGTAGCTGGGAAGGAGGTGACAGGGAAAGGAGGCAATTGGCCCAGAGTACTGAAGTGGGAGCCCTTTGAGTGCAAGGTATCTAGAGTCAAGGATTTAGAGGAGGAGGAAGAGGACTTGTTGACAGTGCTTTGGGAGCTGGAGGGAGCTGTTGAGCAGAGAGAGAAGGTGTGGTGAGCCTTCAAAAAGGCTACAATGATGGTGGATATTAATGGGAAGAAAATTCAAGTAGACAAGGAGATATAAGAAAGGGCTCAGAGAAAGAAGCAGCATTAAGAGCTCCTCACTAGGCTAGGGGCAGGTGCTAAAAAAGAAGAGACAGGGGCAACTATGGGGGGGAGTGGCAGGCAGAAGGGGTCTGAGGGTTCCATGTTCTCTGAGCATGCCCCCCAGCAGAGTAGGGCAGGTGCTGAAGAGGAGATTTTCTTTGACAACTAGAGGCCAGAGAGAGATGCTGACAGAAATAAGGAGAATGACAGACCAGAGGATGCCACTGGAGATGAAGGGGCTGAGGTGGAGAATGTTGTGATGAAGGGTGTGAAGAATGTCTGATTTAGAGTCCCAGAATTGGCCTTGGGGGGCCAGGTAGTTGGGGTGTCTAGAGAGAGCCTGGTAGATGCAATGGGTGAGGAGTGGGATGAAGCAGCCAGTGCCAGCCTGGATGGAGTACAGATGGTGGGGAAGAAGGCAATGACTCCAGGGGGAGAGTGTATGGGAGAGGGGCCCTGGCTGCAAAGGTTGATGATGGAATTGGCAGATAAGGAGTTGGGTGATGTTGATTTTCAACTGCTGAGTGAGAAGGATTGGAGTGATATCCTGTGTCGGGTTGGCATGGTGGGAAAGCTGATGACAATACACTTGACAGTACTGCTAGAGGATGAGGGGTATGAGGTGGAAGCTGCTAGAGAGGGGGAGATAAAAGGAGTGGTATGTCAGATGGTGGTTGAGGGGTGGAATACTTGGAATAGAGCAGAGATGTGGGAGGTGGCATGTGCAGACTATCACTCAATGATGGAAGAGAAGGATGCAGAGGATATTCAGGAGATTCTGGTGGTGCTGGAGGCTAAGGAGAAGGAGGAGGTGGAGCAGGAACCTGAGAGAGAGCTGGATTTGTCTAGGATGGATCAGGATATGGAGATTTAAGGTGGACCCACAACTCATACATTTCTCAATATGAACAGTACAACTAATGTTTTTTCACTCAATACCAATGTGCTGAGGGGATCAGAGAGACATTGAAACATTTTTGCATGGCTTAAAGATTTGGAAGCAGATGTTTTTCTACTTCAGGATGTGAGATGTGAGGATGAGGTGGATAAGATAAACTGATTGAGAGATTAGGGAGGGGTAGCAGAATGTTGAGGGAAGATTGGAATTCTGATAAGAAAAGGCAAAGGGGAACTGAGAGACACTGGGGGTTGGGGAGATCACTTGCTAATGGGGGTATGGGTGAGGCCAGGGTGGGGGCCTGTAGTGGTGGACTCTTACTATTGTCCAGCAGAAAGAAAAGGGAGAGTAACTTGGATAGAGGGGTTGTTGGACAGTGGAACTTTGGTAAAAGCTGGAGTCAATATACTTGGAGGGGACTTTAATATATTTAGAGATACTGCCATGGATTGCTCTAATGATAGACTAGCTGGGACAGATAAAAGCAGGGGGCTGGATAGATGGGAGGAGGTGGAGAGACTGAGTGCTTTAGGAGATGCATGGTGCCAGAAGTGGGGGAATTGGGCAGTCTTTACCCACTGGGTGCATGGACTGGGAATACAGATTGACTGGATTCTCACAGCTGACTGTTGGGGGATGGACATCTGGAGGGAATTGGAGGTGATGTGGTGCCCCTGGTCTGACCACTGGAAGGTAGTGGGGCAGGGAACATTTGGGGGAAGTGGGGATGAGCCTGGACATTGGTGACTTAACTGTGCTTTGTTGAATGACAAGGGGGTGTGGGAACAATAGCAGATAGAGGTAGTAGATAATATTGTATGTTGGAGGAAGGAAGGCATGGTTGTAGGGGATCAGTGGCTGAAGTTGAAGGCTGCTGCACAAGTATTTTGGGGGGAGGTGGGGAGAGCAAAGGAGAGACTTTGAAGAATGTGGATGATGGAAATCTCACATCAACTGGAGGGTCTCCTGTTGGTGTCTGCTGGTGGCCAGGAGGGTGCCGAGGAGGAAGGTGAAGAGTGGAGAGTGGAGAGAGTGAAGATGGAAATTGAAGAGCTGAAGGGTACCTTAAGGGAGGAAGGGGAGCTACAGGTTCAAGGAATGGTAGCATGACTGAGTTGGCAGGGGCTGGAGGAAGGAGAAAGGCCCACAAAGTATCTTATCAGACTTTTAAGAGCATGCAAGGTGAGGCAGAGGTGGGAAGATATTATAGAAGAAGATGGCAAAATAGTGACTGGGGTGCAAGGTATTCTGGGTTCACTCTAGAGGTGTGGGGCAACCTGTGGAGTGAGGAGGAGGGAGGGGAAGATGGAAGCACTATAGAAGGATTCTTGGAGGAGTGGACCCCACTGGTACCTGAGGGGTTAGGGGATCTGACCCACCCCATCCAGAAGGAAGAAATTTTGAGAGTGCTGTCAGCTATAAAGAATGGGACAGTGCCAGGGGAGGATGGGCTGCCATGGGATTTCTGGAAGAAAATGGTGGACATTGAAGGGGTGCTTGGGAGATGAAGGAGATGTATCGAGCTGTAATTGACTCAGGAAATTGGCTAGGGGGACAGAAGTTAGGATTAGTGGTACTCCTTTATAAGGATAAGGGGCTGAGAGAGTACTGGAAGAACTGGTGACCTATTATGCTTCTGTATATGGAAAGAAATTTGATAATGAAAATACTGGTGGCAAATTAAAAGGCAGTGGCACAGCAAGTTCTGGGGGAGGAATAGTGTGGCTTTGTTGGCAGAAGACTGATCAGGGATGGCACAGCATGGGTGCATGGTATCATTGAAGGGACAAGAGCTGCAGGGGTGGATGGAAGGTTGATCTTCTTGGATCAAGAGAAGGCATATGACAGGGTGTACTGTATGTGGTTGGAGAAGGAATTGGTAAGAATTGGAATCCCAGGGAGACTGGGGCAGACCATCATACAGATGCTGGAAGAAAGCAAGGCAGCCATAATAGTGAATGGCCACCAAGGAGTTCTATTTTCAGTGGAGAGAGGAGTGCCACAAGGAGACCCTCTGTCCCCTATTCTGTATGCTCTGTCATTGGAACCACTTCTGGATAGGATTAGGAGGTAAATTGGAGGATTGACAGTATTAGAGGTAACCTGGAAGGTGGGTGCCTTTGCAGATAACATAGTGGTCAGTCTGGGCTCTGTCCAAGATGTGAGAGAGCTCAAGGAGACAGTTGGCTGGTATAAAAAGTACTCAGGCCAGAAGCTGAACTGGTACAAGTGTGAGACAATAGTGCTCGGGAATGGAATCATTAGCAGCAACATTATTGGAGCTATGGTACCAGTAGGAGAGGCATTCAGATACTTGGGCATCTTTCTCTTGGTATATGGGTCAGTGCTGCTGAAGGCAAGGTGGGAGGATAAGGTGCAAGCTTGGAGGGATTCACTAAAAAGCTTGAGGAGATGTCATATCTCCCTGGCAGGACAGGTGATGATTCTGAATGTCTACTGGATGCCAAAGCTATGGTACCTGGCATACCATTTGGACTTTCTGGCTTAGGTGGTGAAGAGATGCTTAAGCTGGTGAAGGATTAGATCTGGGCTGGGAGGCAAAGTCAAATTAGCTGGGAGATCCTTGCTCTACCAGTGGAGCATGATGGCCTTGGACTGGAGGACTTTCCCAAGAAGCTCTATTGCCTGCAAGCTTGGTGGCTCTAAAGGAGTGGTAGTGCTGAGAGGGAGAGGGTGGGTGCCCCTAATGCAAAAGGTGTGGGAAGCAAGATATGCCCCCAGGGGGTCATCTGGAGACTTATTGAAGATGGTCAGATGTGGCAGTAGTAGGAGGCTTAGGTATCAAGGATTCTGATGAGAAGTGATTGAAGGAGGACATCAGATTGGACTTTGATGAGAGGGGAATGAGGCAGAGGAACACTGAGGTCTGGGGATGTGGCAGGGCATTGGGATTAGAGAGGAGTGGGATTGGTTAGGCCTATGAGCTTGGGGGCAGAGGTGATAAAGTGGGTCCTCCCAAAGCTCTGGGTAGTGTGGTGGAGGGTAATGAGGCGAAATGTGATGCTGAACTATAGGACTGATCATTTGGTGGTAAGAGGAGACCTTGAGTGTGAGGAGTGCTTGGGGGTTGGGCAGGCTGAAGAAGTGGTGCAGACCCCCAAGCATTGGCAAGGGGAGTGTGTGGTATTGGCAGATTTTTGGAGAGAGGTGGGGCAGTGTCTAGGTAGTGTAAATAGGGAGCATGAGTGGGGGAGGTGGGATGTACTTTGGCCAAGGGTGCTCAACATGGTAGGAAATGAGTGGCTCACACTGGGGTGGGTCATTGCAGTGTGGGTAGGAATGGTGGGACACTGGTTAGCAGTTTTTGAGAAAGTGAGGAAGCTGCTTCTGGGAGAAAAGATGGTGGGATGGTAGTGGTTGATGAAAGATATACTGACAGATTGGCAGAGGAGATGGGGCTCTGGGGAAGGGTGCCATAAGAAGCTAGTGGAGGTCATATGTAGTAAGAGTGAGGGTTGAGTGCAGGTGATCAGCAATGAGATAGTGTTTGAGAGAGGTGGGGTGGGGG
>RQIL01019287.1:0-10214 GCA_003951145.1 Jimgerdemannia lactiflua | reverse complement strand
TATTATAAAGTTATTTATTAATTGGAGCTCATATATTGTAGTATGATCTGTAACTCTAATATGGCTCAATGTACTACTTATATAAGTATGTCCTGTATCTCTAAGTTATGTTCATATCAATTTCCTAGTCATTAGTTACATGATAGTTCATTTGATGTCATCAAAGTTGATTACATTGATTATCAAAAACTAGAGGTTAATAGCTTAATCATTTGTAGGTTTGATATTCATATCAATCTTTCATATTAAAGAGCAGATTTCTGGTGGTTACTTGGGTCTTATAGACTGAACTTCCTGGGTCTTATAATTTTAATATATGCAGGTGAGTCAGTTAATATGGCAGGAGTTGGAAATCATTCATAACTTGACTATATTATTCATATACATCAATTGCTTATTTAACTTGAAGTTTCTGGCAGTTACTCATATCAATTGGCTGACTGGCCTTTATCTTGAATTCTTAAGATTCATGGTGATTTTTATAATTCATAGTGGAAAGAGAAATTCTTCAACTCAAACCTCAAGCAATCATTGCTTTAGTTATCTTATTCTCTAAATTATCTAGTCTTTTAGAGAGAGTGTGTTTCTTTGTAAAACTTTCTTTTTACTTCAAACTATCCAACTTAGGTTTATTCACTATAGTTCTAAGAAGTATTTATACAGATTTGTATACTAATTCTGCTAAGTATAAGACTAAGATATTGGTAATTCACAACTATCCAATTAGTGTAAATTTAGAATTCAGGTAACTAACTTACTGGATAAGACTAATTATATATTTGTGATAAATTTGGCTAGTTAGAGTATAGTCACTGGGTGTGCAACTAACTAACTTACTCAATTTGACTAATAGAGCCATTCTTCTTCAACCTAAAGTTCAATGTGACTGAAGTTATATCATCTTCATCACTCATCTCATTCTCTTCAGAGAGTGTGGCCAAATCATTTTCTACATCCCCCATACTTACAGTTGGGTCAGCAAGGAGACTTTCTTTCAGAAGATTGTTGTGGTCTTCTTTTCACAGAATAAAGAGGTTGCTGCTCTGGTCATTTGGGAGAGTAAAGTTATCAAAAAGTGTAGAGTTATTCTCTTGATATCTCCAGTCAATGGTATTCTCATCTACAAAATAAGAAACATCTGAAGGACACTACAGAGAGTGGATTCTTAGAGGAGGACCTTGAAATAGTATAATTAGACCATGGATAAACTGGTCTGGATTGTCCTCTAGGATAGAGTTTCAAAGGTCTTGGACTTTATTACTTTGACTAAAATGGTAGATTGGGTTTCTTCTGCAACCATTTCTTCTAAATAGTCTGCATGGTAGATTGATAGTTCTAGAATATCAGTGGCCTTGATATACTGTAGATTGGGGAAGGCCCAGAGTGCATGTTGGAAGATCTGGTGGATTCTTTTGAGTAATTACTGCTCATACCCATCTATGCATATAACATCAGCAATTTCTTGGGAGCTGGCTTGTAAGAATTCTTAGTAGAGGTGATGTCTTATCTCATATTCTCACCATATCTAGAGGCATTTAGTAGTAGTTGAGATCTTTGTTTTTATTTTACAGCAGTTAAGAGTCTAGTAGTAGAGATTCCTTATATAAAGGTTCAGCTTTGGAATCCTCCTTATATATTTCCTCATGGCTCTTTTGATATCATTGAATATCTATTCTTAAACAGATGGCCCTGAGTTGCTCTTGAACTTACTGTTTAACAGATGACAGGTAATTAGTTATGTAGTAAGTCTCATATTTTTGGTTGCTACTTATAATTCTTCTCAATGCTACTTTTTATATCTTCAGAGAGTAGGATCATCTGATTATAAGTAGTATACCACTGGGGTTATTGTGAGTCATTATGAGTTTAAGTGAAGATTACTTCTGATCAAGATGAGTAATGGTGAGTTATAACTTACAATTAGTGGCTTGCAAAGTATAAAAAGTCCTTCAGATTCTAATGTCACCAGATTTAAAGATATCATTATATCTTCCTTTTACAAAACTAGAGCCATCCTTAGTAGGGAGTTAAATAGAGATAGTAGGTTTCTGATTTTTCCAAGGAATAGATTATTAGTATGTTTGTGGGGACTTGTCATTCTTATATAGGGCAGAGGGCCTATTACTAGACTAACCATCTGGGAGAGGTTCAAACCAAGCTAGTAGCTCTATTTAATTTGATTTGAATATTGTTTTGATTTCCAAATTAGAACTCAAACATTTTTCTCAATAACTCCATGATTATTTATCCAATTTTAATAAACTTAGTATCATTAGAAAGCACTCTATAATGGCTTCCCAATGACACCAAGATTACTAAAATTGGATAAACCTCATGGAGTTATTGAGGAAAGTGTTTGTATTCTAATTTGGAAATCAAAATAATATTCCATTGAATTGAGTCAATTTGATTTGAATACCATATATATCCACTTAAATTGATTTGAGGGAGTACTAGTCTGAGTATCAGTAGTTTCAATGGCAAAGACTATAGGCCATTTCATCAGATGGTCTTCAATAGTGACAATATTGTATCTTTCTTGATAAGTTACTGATAGGGGTCCAATGATATCAATTCCCAGTCTTTGAAAGGCTCCTGCTGGGGCTGGAATTGGCATTAATGGTACTTTGTCAGTTGGCTTTTGTCAGTATCTTTAACAAGTATCACATTTTTAGATGTATGTTGTAATTTGTTTCCTCATTTTTAGCCACCAGTATTACTTTTTGATTCTTACAATAGTGGCTCCAATTCCTCAATATGCATTCTGATCATGGTTAGTTGTGAGTATCTTTTGTATTTTATCATCTCTTAGAGCTCAGGTATATCAATTTCCTACGTTTCTCCTAAGTTCACTATTGTCGTTTTGAAATTTCCTAAGGTTCTCCTGAATAAATAGCTTGTGAGCCAGTTTGATTCCTTTCTTAAAGCTATTATGATACAGGCTCCAGGTGAAGGCAAGGTGCAATTCATGATTTATTTAGATAGGTGGAAAGCAGCCTTCTCTTGTAAGGGCTCCTTTCCTTCTATTGAGTTTGTAGGATTCTTGACAGAGTATCAACATTGGAACTCTTGACATCTTTCTTATAGACAATGGTGAATTGGTATTCTTGCATAGATATGATCCATCTGATAAAGATTGCTGAGTGCTCTGGTTTGTTGAATAACTCTTACAGTGCTTGATGGTCTCTGACAAAGGCAAATCTCTTCTCTAAGTGATTGTTTTGGAAGTAGTCTACTGTCCATACTACTGCTAGGCATTCCAACTAAGTGGCTCTATAGTTTGCTTATTTGTATTTATAGCCTTACTAGCATATTCGATAACATGCTCTCATTTCTGATCATGCTAGAACAGAATTGATCCAAGTCCAAGAACTAAAGCATTGGTTGCCAGGATGAATGATATGTTAAAATTTGGTCATGCTGAAACAGGAGCTTCTGTAAGGGCCATCTTAAGTAGGTCAAATGACTTCTATTGAACTTCCTTCTAGTAAAAGGGTTGGTTCTTCTTGGAGATATCTTGTAGTAGTGCTGTCTTGTCTGAAAATCTTGGAATGAATTACTAGTAGTAAGACATCAATATACGAAAGGATAGAGTCTCCTTTACTGAGGTTGGGGTTAGATAGTTCTTAACTTTATCCATCTTACAAAGGTTGGCATGTATACCTTGAGCTGAGATAATATATTCCAGATATTCAACTTGGTGTTTTCCAAAGAAGAATTTCTTCACATTGAGTCTGAGTTCAGAGCTTTAGAGAGTATCAAATACTTTATAGAGATCTTACAAATATTGCTCAAATATCTCAGAGTAGATAATTACATCATCTATATATACTAGTACATTTCTTCTAATGAGATCCCAGTAGACATGGTTCATCATTCATTGGAATAAAGCAGGTATATTGCAGGGTCTAAAGGGCATTTGAAGATATTCATACTGTTCTCATTTAGTAATAAAGACTGTTTTGCAGATATCATTTTTAGCAACAGGTATTACTTGGAATCCTTAAACCTAGTCTATAGTGATCATGTACTTGGCTTTCTGAGGGTATTGAGAAGGTCATCTATTCTTGGCAGTGGGTAGGCATTTTATATAGTGACCATGTTGATCTTTTTGAAATCTATAACCAATTTCTATCTTTCATTCTTTGGCACAATGATTGCTGGTGAAGCCCAGGGGCTTGATGAGGGTTAGATAACTTCATTTCATAGTATTTCTTCTATATATTGCTTTTCAAACTCAATCAAGTAATGTGGTGTTCAGTAGGGACATTGTAGGGATAGGTTTTGCATCTTCTGTATGTATTATATATTCTCTGTATTGATATGGTAGTTTATCAATTGGCTTTTGTTAGTATCTCTGACAGATATCACATTGTTGAATGTATGTTGAAATTTGTTTCCTCATCTTGGGCCACTAGTATCTCTTCTTGATTCTAGGAATAGTAGCTCCAATTTCTTGATATACATTCTGATCGGTTGGTTATAAGTATATTTGGTATTTCATCTTTTCTTAGGACTTAGGTGTATCAATCTCCTACTACTCTCTAAAGTTTGCCTTTGCCTTCTTGAAATTTCTTGAAGTTCCTCTGAATAAACAGCTTGTGAGCTGGCTGAATTCCTTTCTTGAAGCTCCTATAATGCAGGCTCTAGTTGAAGATGAGGCATAATTCTTGATTCATTTGGGTGAGTGGGAAGCAGCTTTCTTTAGTGGGGGCTCTTTTCCTTCTTGAATTTGTGAGATTCTAGACAAGGTATTCACATTGAAATTCTTGATATCTTTCTTATAGATAATAGTGAACTAGTATTCTTGAAGAGATATGATCCATCTGATAAAGATTCCTGAGGGCTCTGGTTTCTTGAATAATTATTATAGAGCTTGGTGGTCTGTGATGAGGGCAAATCTCTTTCCCAAGAGGTAGTGTCTGAAGTGGTCTACTACCCATACTACTGCAAGGTACTCCAGTTTAGTGGCTCCATAATTTGCTTGAATCTCATTTGTGGTCTTGCCAGTATACTTGATGATATGTTTAATCTTGCTGATACAGAATTGATCCAAGTCCAAGGGCAGAGACATCTGTTGCCAGGGTGAATAGTTTGTCAAAATTTGACTGCACCAGAATAGGAGCTTCAGTGAGAGTCTTCTTGAGGTTATCAAATGACTTCTGCTGATCTTCCTTCCAGTAAAATGGTTGGTTCTTCTTGGAGATATCTCAGAATAGTGCTGTCTTATCTAAAACCTTAGGATGAATCACCAATAATAGGATACCAATATAAGGAAGGATATGGTCTCCTTTGCTGAGGTTTGGGACTGAGTAGTTCTTGACTTTTTCCACCTTATGGGGGTCAGCATGTGTGCCTTGGACTGAGATAACATATCTCAAATATTTGACTTGGTGTTTTCCAAAGTGGTACTTCTTGGCATTGAGTCTGAGTCCTGAGCTTAAGATGGTATCAAATACTTCATGGAGGTCTTGTAAGTATTACTCAAATATCTTGGAGTAGATGATTATATCATCTATATAGACTAGAACATTTCTTCCAATGAGGTCCCAGTAGACATGGTTCATCATTCTTTGGAATGAGTCTAGTGCCTTGAAGAGTCCAAATAGCATTTGGAGATATTCATACTATCCTTATCTAGTGATGAATTCTATCTTGCAGATATCTTCCTTAGCAATAGGTATTACTTGGAATTCTTGGAACTGATCTTTGGTGGTCATGTACTTGGCTTTCCCAAGAGTATTGAGGAAGTTGTCTATTCTTAGCAGTGGATAGGCATCTTCTGTAGTGACTTTGTTGAGATTTCTGAAATCCACAACTAAACTATAATTGCTGGTTATGCCCAGGGGCTTGATGAGGGTCTGATAACTCCATTTAATAATATTTCTTCTATGTGTTGTTATTCAAATGTGTAGTGTTTGGTAGGAGTACTGTCAGATAGGTTTCACATTTCCAGTATATATAGAGTGTTCTCTATATTAATATAGTGGGAAGTTAATATATGTGGTGGTAAATATATCTTTGTATTCTTCTATTAACTCTTGTATCTATTGTTGCTGGTCCTTAGCTAGAGTTATCTCAATGTCAACAGCTTTGAATGCTGAGTCTTCCTCTCTGATACCATCAGTCTCACCAGAGAGGGCTTGCTGTTTCCCAAAAATTCAAAGACTTTTTCCTCATAGATATCTATCAGTGGTTTGAAATATCTCAGTATTGTTGCTTTGGCTTAAAGCCCATTATTCTGATAGAGATATGAATCAGTAATATCTAGTCATGAATTCATTCTTCCGCCAAGAGTAGGTGATACTTTTCTCAAAACTCTATTGATGGCTTGAATATCAAGTTGTCAGCTTCCACTGAGAGGTACACATCAAGGCCTCTTTATTGGTATGGTTGCAGGATGATGTCCTCTCTTGCTCAGATGGAGAGGTAGATATGGGATCTCATTTATCTAAACTGGACTACTCTTGCTACATGGACTTCAATGAGTGGTGCCTGGGGATCTCCATTGATACTTTCAAAGCCTCTTTGTCCTCTCTTGGTGCTGTCTAGTTGCTCTACCTCTTGATTGGTAGGCTGTGAAGTCTTGATGAAAAGGATTTAACATATGGCTCCTAAGGGATCAAGTATTTGTGATTTCTTCCATTATTATAAATGATGACCTTTAGAGAATCTCAATATTCTTAGTTGATAACTCTTTCTACAGTAATTCCTTCAGCTGCCAAGAATGATCTCAATGCCAGTTGACTATAGGATCCTGATAGTATGGCAAGTGCAATTTGAAGATCAAAGGTCCTGATGCTTCTGGGTTAGATTGTTGTCTGATAGGGGAGACAGAGAATATATTCAACCAATCCTTCTATTTGTGCAAGTAGAGACTGGGCCCAGGGTAAGAGCACCTTGACTTGAATGACTTGCTGAGTCTGGAGGAATAGTACTTCAGTGACTATGATTGCAGGTGAGAACTCTATTCGCTCTAGCTTGAAGAATGTCCAGTGTGCTCCTGTCTTTGGGTTCCTTGTATAGTTGAATCCAGTCCTTCCAAGAGGGTCCAGAGCTTCCATGCAGGTGAAGGCAAGATTGACCTCTTGATTGCCTTCATGTGGGTAGTAATGCCAATGGATGGTGGCCAGAATATCCAATGGTAGGTCCCAGATGGTGGTCTTGTTCTTTGCTTTGCAGTCTCCTTCATAGTTGATTTCTTTGCAATTTTGGCAGGCCCAGCAAATTTTGGGTTCTTGCAGTATTGGGTGTTTTCTCTTGATTCAACTCTTATGGATATCTTTGCTAAGATGAATACTTCGATGTTCACACTAGTAACAGGTAAAGGTCTTTTCACAATCACAGTGTTTCTTCTTGACAAAGCCTTCATTTCACTCCTTGACTTCCTTACTGGTAGGATATCTTTTCTGATACTTGTCATAGGTGGGCAGAATGATCTGGAGGGCTCAAGTAATGATGTAGAAACTATTGCTATCTCTTTGGATTGTGAGAGTCTCCACAGATTGTCAGGAAAGAACCTTCTGTTGTTCTTAGTAGGTCTTCTTGAAGGTCTTCAGTATTGGGGGTTGTGCTCAACTGAGGACTAGTACTTATTTTAGTTCATTCCTGTCTTTGATTGCTGGCATTGGAACCTCCTTGAGATCTAGGATTTGGCAGTTACTGCAGTTATCCCTTAGTGAGTAGAAGTAGTTAAAGTGCTCACACATGTCTAAGTAGAAGGCTCATATGATTCAATTTGGAGTAGTGGCTATATAGATAGTTCTGCAAACTCAAGTACTGCTCTTTCATTATTAACCCTATCAATTCTTGCTTCTAGACCTTCAATATCAATGACTCCAATAAAAGTTTCTTCTGGTTCACTATCTTGGTCTCTGGGGGCATCAAAGTCACTTTCTAGTTCTTGCAGGAAATTGGCTTTGTTCTCAACTTCTGTTGTGGTAGGGGTGTTGCCATGTCTTTACCATTCTGTCTCTGAAGTTCTCTTGATGTCCCTCTTGACTCAATTGGCATCTTGTACTTCTGTCTATAAATGGAGAAGACTAGGAGTTGTCTCTTGATATCCACATTGGCTCCAACTCAGTGATGTATATATGTCTTAAATTATAATATAATTAATATATTCTATTTAATTGACAATATATAGATTATGTGAGTACTGTTGACTTTAAGTTTGTAGATATATACTTACATCCTGTCTATATTTGCAGTAAAGATAGCTCAAGACAAGGACTGTTAGTGGCAATAGACATTCAATTAACTGGTAAGAGTTTTTTTGTAGCTAAATTTTAAATCCAAGTGGTAGCCCATGGTGTCTAGTATGTATCTCTAGCCCATTAACTGAGAAGATATCAATAATCTAGCTCTTTTTGGTGGTCTCTATCTCTATGTTGATTTTTCTGTATAGAAATACATACTATCATTAACAATCAGTTTGAATTTGTCTGATTTGCAGCTAACTATTTGGTGATTTACAGATGCTAGCAATATCTGTCCCTATAGTAAAATTTCTTTATTCTATCTTTCTCAAGAAGATATTTTTGAAGAATAATAGTATAAATAAATTTTTAGAGATAGTAAGTTGGCTCATATTATATAATATCATCAGTTTATTACAAGAGTCTTAGCCAAATCAGTAGTAAATATTGCAGAATATATCCTAATTTGACTGTTCTGCCAGCCGAAATATATGTGGATACTTTGTAAGGGATGTCAAGAATATCAGCTTTTTGAAACTAATTAGCCATGGTTAAGATTACATTATATAGCATGATGAGGCAATGCTGCAAACTCTTTTTGATGCTTAAACTTCATTATCAGTAGCCCTGAGATCTACTTAGGCAGTTTCTCAATTGTAATCCCTACAAGTCTCTCTTTTGAATACCCTACCATATGTTAATCTGCTCACTAATCTGCTCTTGAAACTCCCAATTAAATCTTACTACTACTTAGTTAGACTCATGGATAAGGACCCCAGTGCAATATATAATAACAATTTATGCATTATCAATCTCTCTGGCATCCTAATTCCAAACCCATCTACATCATACTACTTAGCCAGCTTGTGTCCATTATGAGTTCCAAACTTTGTCTCAAACTCAATTTCCACACTCATAGAATATTTGTGATCACATACTTGACCAACTTGACTGGTGTCATCTTCTTGCAGTATAATGTAGGTGTTAGAAAATTTCACTAGCTTTCTCAACTAGTTTGTAAGTATCACTGATATTGTTGCTTTTGTTAGCAAGCTATTTGATGCACTTATGAGAATTGTTTTAAAGTATGTGCTGTAGTTGAGATCACTGGAAAAGTACATGAAAGTGCAAAAGAAGCTTGCTGGCAGAGGGTATCAATGGTGCTGAAGCAGAAGGTGCCTCTACTGACACCATTCATACCATAATAATGAGAGAGTATAAGAGGGCCTATAAAGTTAGAAACTGGCTCTATATAATTTTGGGCATCTAATATAATCTGTTGGAATAGTGGCTTGGATGAGTTTATGTTTCTGTGTAGCATAAATGATCCTTATGAATACTTTAATATATAGTTATCAAATATCTACCTTCTTGAAAATCTTATATAAGCACCTCTGATAAGTCTTCAGCTCACTAATACACTATCTGTATGTCCTCAGCCCTATCCTTATCATCTAATAGAATAAAGCAGACTCAATTTTATAATTCCATATCCTCAATATAAAATCACTCCAAGCTCTACTTGAGCATTGTCTCCAGCTTTCCCCTGTCCTTACTATCCCTATCCTATTTAAGGGGTAATATATCACCTATACGTTATTTGCAATCAGCACAAACTAGTGCCACTCTTGCACCTCTAGGAAATAATTACTCCACCACTACTATTATCACTGTTTGGTTGATCTACTGTAGGGCCATAGCTGCTATATATGGCTGAACTGAAGAGAAGAGATAGTTGAAAGAGATTCTCATATTCATCTTCAAAAAATCTATATGACAAGAATAATGAATTGGTGGTAGAATTAAATAGTGAAACTAATGAGAGCATTTAATCATTCTTCTCATATATTTCCCTCTAATATCAAAAATTCCACCAATTCTCCTCATCTTTCTATAGATCTCTTGATTATTTTCACCTTGTTCTCTTATCTCTGTCACCACAATGGCTCTCTCTTGAGCATCTCATCACCATACCAGTCAGAAACAAACAATACAGATATTGATCAACTATTCAAA
>RQIL01019276.1:0-10214 GCA_003951145.1 Jimgerdemannia lactiflua | reverse complement strand
TTCTTTATTTATACTATATCTACTTTTAATTCTTTTATATTATAATGATAGAGTCAAATTTGGAAGAAAAAAATGAGAATACAACCAGTCTCAATTAGTATAGCCATATAGTTAGCAGTCATATTTTAATAATATCAAAATGTCTTAATACTTTCAAAATGACTTATAAGTCATAACCTAGCTATCTAATAATTAGCAAATATATATAAACACCTTAGTATCTTAGAATAAATAAACCTCAGATTAAAAATATTAGAAAAAGAACAAATATACTAATAAAGAGACCTTTGGGATTATATCTTTGATATATTTGGCCTCAAAGAACTACTAACTCTAGGAGTTAAAAAGAGAAGAACACAAAATAAAAAATTCTGACATACTTGCCAAGCTTAGTATTTGCTATATTATAACTTAGTACTCATTGACTAGTAATTTAAAACAAATTTCTTAGTTTTAAGTACAAGGACCCATCCAATACAATCAGACAGAATGAATGTAAAACCATCTGTATTTTATAGATATATATCTCCAATGAATTAATCATCACTTTTATTAATAATTTTGAGCAATACTCTGCTATAAGAATCTTAACTGCTATTGAAGTAGGCCACAGAAATCGTACCATTCGAAACTGCCACTTAGTCATATACCATATCAAGTGCACTAAGCAACCGAGACTGCTTTACTGTGCCAACCTATATAAAAAACCAGATATACCAAAAGAAGATATTTACTCATATAGGACCTGTACACCATACAGCATCTGTACACTGTACAGTACCTGAACACTTGTACCAGAACAAGAAATACCTGATATAAATAGCACTCTATAAGCAACCAGATAGCAACCACAATGTATAAAATACCCCAGAGACAAGAGTGAATAAACCTCAGTCCGAAACTGCAAACACATTTCCACTCGGTCCACTTTCCGATAGAAAAGATTGGTTTGCTTGCCAGATAAGCCTGAAGAAGAGTCCGAAATTGAATCCAAAGCAAAAGACAAGTCTGCCTGCCAAACACACTTAGGAGAAACACCTGCCAAAAGCCCCTTGGTCCTAAAGGAATTGGATTGCAACACTTAGGAGATATGCCTGCTGACGAGCCACTGTTAAAAGGAGATTGTGAGCATTGGTACCTCATTTCCACTCTGGTCCACTTTCTATTAGAAAAGATTGATTCACTTGCCAGATAAGCCAGAAGTCCACTGATCTGCCATGTACTGCTGATCTGCCTTGTTTAGTTTGCCGCTTAAGGAATAAGCTGCCACTTAAGAAGTTTGCTGTTTCCAAGTAATCCACCAGTTTAAGTCCACTACATTTCTATCCGCCGATCCGCCGCATTCCACCAATCTGCATCATTCACCTGCATCAGTCAAGTTCACCACTCAAAGAAGTTCACCTCGTTTTATCTGCCAATCTGTCATGCTTTGCAGAATCTGCCTTGTTCAGCTACATTGACCACCATTTATTCAAGTAACCCGCAACACCCACTCAGCCACATCGTCCACTTAACCCCATTGTTCGTCTGCCTATCCAAAGACCACACCTGAGAAGACCACCACATTAAATTCATCTGCCAGAAAAGGAATCTGATTGCCCACCACGTACTCAGAGAACCTGCACCCTTAAGGAAACTGATCGCCGGTTCCCAGAAGAGCCCATAAGGAAATCCGCCAAATTCACTGTACACAGGATCGCCCATGTTACACAAAATTACCCACCGATCAACCATTATATATCCAAGAACATCGCCTAAAAAGAAAGTCGCCCAAATTGCATGCCGAAGTTTCCAGCTGTTGAATATTATACCACTAAACACCAATATCAGCACCAACATCAGCACCAGACCTATATAATACTTGAACATTTTGTTGCTTTTTGACAAAGTAACTGGGGGCTCAAGCCAATCTACACAGCTGCCCAACCTTATAATTTGCCTCTATTGAGCCAGGCACATTACATTTGGGGGCTTAACTGGGAATTTTCTCAAAAGAATTATCATGACTTTTCAGCTCACAGAATCCAACCTTCAACCTGGAGACTAGCACCACTGCAACCTTTGACACAGTACCAATCTCAGCTACTACAGGAGAAGAAATACCAGCTCTTCAAAGTGTTTGGACAGGAAGAGACATAATTACCTCTAGAATTGGGTACCACTCAGCATCAGAAGGATCTGACCTTGCAGAAGCCAGCACTGTATGAAATCCTCCACCAGTATTACCAGCAGATATACCAACCAGAGATTTTGACGAGCTCACACCAGACAAAGTAGACAATACCAATCAAGACTTCAACAATCTCATTGAAGACCTCAACAATCATCTTGAAAGATTCCCCCCAAGAGTCTTCCTTGATTTACCCAGACCAGAAACCCCAATCCCAAGAAACCAACCCACAAGGCTTCCCAGAATAGTACCAAGAAGGGCACTATCTCCCAGATCTCTTGCACCTTCAAGCTTATATCCATCAACAGCCAACAACTCAGAATCAGAGCCAGAAATCGAAACAGAATCAGAAGACAGTGAAGACGAAATGGGCACAACTCTACCCACATTTGCAGGATACCCAGAGGAGGATCCAAGAGAATTCATAGATGCAATTGAAGGAATAGCAGCCCTGAGGGATTCATCAACCCAGAGATGAATTAATGTCTTCAAGGCACAATTGAGAGAACCAGCCAAAGGCATCTTCACCAGAACTGCAAATTATGTTGACACAGACCTAGGAGATGTCATGGAGAATGCAAGATCAGAAGAAGAACAATATGAGACCAAGCAGCACTGAATCATTGAAAAGTATGCAGGAAACAAAACCTGCCACAAAGCTCAAGAATCCATCATAGGAATGAAGATGAACCTTGGAAAATCCCCAAGAGCATTCTTTATAAGAATTCAGAAAAGAATGCATGCTGCCGGATTCAATGCTGCCAATCAAGATATCATCAGTCCAATGATCTTCATAAATGGAATTCCTCCCAACATTGCCCAATATGTCCAAACCCTGGGCATCAGGAAGCCTGAAGAGCAAGTAGATGCAGCCCAAGGATACTTTGATGTCAAACAAGGAACCTCCTGGACTGACAATCAAAAAGAAGACAAAGAAGACCTCTTGGTCAAAGCCCTGCAAGGAATCCTTCAAGGAGAATCAAAAGGAGAAAAGCCCACCAAAGAATGGAAGAAGGACAAGAATGAGATTCAAGACCTCAATTCGAAAGTAGACAGACTGGTTAGCCAGATTGAAAGGCTCTCCACACAAGAAAATCGGAACTACCAGCCAAGGTATCCCCCCCAAGAAAATCAGAACTACCAGCCAAGGTACCCCCCACACAAAAATTGAGACTACCAGAGGAACTATCCATCCTCTGATAGTCGAAACTATCCTCCAAGAGATAGAGCAGAGATCCAATGCTACAAGTGTGGACAACATGGACACTATGCCTCTGAATGCAACAACCAAGGCAGCTCAAGGAATTCTGAACCACCAAACTAAAAGGATACCCACAACAAAAAGATGGAAGCTCACCCAGTTAAAGACTATGAGCAGAGTGACAGTAAAGAATACAGTGACCTAGACTTATACCCAACCAAGGCTGAGTATGGAGAAACAGTCTATCCAGCAGAGAAGAGAAAGAGAGCAGTAGGCCGCCCCAGAGCAGTAGGAAAGCCTCCCAAAAGAACAAGCAGGAGAACCATTCAAGATGAAGATGAAGAGGGACAGGTTGATACACCTCCCTGGTCTCCTTCACCCTTCATTCCTGGAGCTACTATCAATGAAGAAGATTCTCTACCAGAATCTGCTGATGAAGAAATGGGAGAAGAACCAGAATCTGAAACAAAGACTCCAAAGTCCAAGAAGAAATACACCCCAAAGACCATGCCCTGGGACATCTACAATGAAACCTGGAAGAAGATCCAAGAAGCCAAGATGGAAGTCTCACTCTTGCAGTTCCTTCAACTGACACCTACTGAAGTAAGGAACAAATTAGTGCGAACCACCAGATCTTACACAGGAAGAGTCTCCATTCCTCAAGAAGAACCAGTAACTCCAACAGTGCAAGCTGCAGAAAGACATGTCAGCACCTATCTGTTTGGAGAAATCAGAGGCCAAAAGGCGAAAATCCTCATTGACATAGGAGCAGCTGTATGTGTCATTGCCAAGAAATTCCTGGACAGCATTCAATGGCCCATTGACGGACCCTCCAACCTCAGCATCATAGTAGCTGATGGAGCCCAAACCCAGCCCCTAGGAGAAGTCCGAAACATCACCATCACCCTTGGACACATTCAGTTTGCTATCCCTAAGATAGTTGTAACCGAAGCTGTCACCTATGACATGATCCTTGGCACCAATTGGATGAAGGAGATGAATGCAGATGTCAACATTGGCCAACAAGTACTCAAATTCGACTACAGAGGAAAGAAGTACCAAGTCAAAGTCACCAGCTTTGAGCCATCAAAGAAGAAGAAGAAGGTGACCATTCAAGAAGAATATGCCAGCAGCGAAGAATCCACCACTAAAGAAGAAGCTGGACCTAGCTCACAGCCAGTCATTCCAAGGCCCGAAACCCATCAAGAAAGAGCCTTCCAAATGGGCAGATGTCCTCATCAAGTTATTTTCCACTCACAAAGGGACTACTGCTATCAGTGCCACATATTGGACCAGCAAGCCAGACAGCCCCCTGAACCAGAATCTCCGAAAATCATTGCAGAAGGAACCTCATTCCAAGAATCCACCACCTTACTTGTAAAAAGAAGACATGGAGTCGGATTCTACACTCAGACAGAAGTGAAACCCCTCTCTACCCTCCCTCCAAAGTATGATGCAAACGGATGCAGATTTCTGAAGCTAGGAGAAATCAAAGAAAGAAAGAAACACTTCCAAGCCATGGGATATTGCTATCATGGAAAGAACCCAAGATGCTGGCCTTGTCAATACGAAAAGATCCATCTCAGCAAGGATGTGATTGTGCATACACTCAAGAGAGGAGATGACCAAGCCCAAATTCAAAAGAAGAAAAAGAAGAAGCCTACAAAGAAGGTCCTCAAGATATATGACCTGGGAGAAGACATCCTGGCTCTCATTCACCATGCAACTTACCAAGGATGAATGGATGATGCTATCAATTTCATGGAAGTCCTGGACCCCACTGGAAAAAGAGGAATCAATTATCTTCGAGATCCCTCTACCAGAGCAAGATGGCCACACCTAGACATCAGAGGTTGGAACTCTAATGCCACAGGAGCCTCAGCCCATGGACAGCCTACACTCGGCAAGAACATTGCACAGTTTACCCTGCTTCACCCCAATGCAATTCCACCGAAAAAGGCACACCAAGAAGACATTAGTTATGATCTCAGCAGTCTTTATGACACCACCATGGGTCCTGAAAGTACAAAGCTCATCAGAACCAGTATTGCCATGCAACCACCCAAAGGAACTTACATCCAGTTGACCTCAAGGTCTGGTTTAGCCCTTGAAGGACTCTCTGCTGAAGGAGGAACCATTGACCCAGGATATATAGGCGAAATCAAGGTCATCTTAAGAAATGGAAGTGGTGAATGGATTTGAATCAACAAAGGAGACAAAATCACTCAAGCAGTCTTCCTCGAGTACAAGACTCCTCAGTTACAAGAAGTACCCAAGCTCACTCAAGGAAACAGACAAACCAAAGGATTTGGAAGCTCAGACAAGAAGGAAGTACATCTCCTTCAGGTCAGCCAATTCAAAGCAAATGCCCCTCAGCAAGTCTTCCATCAACCAGTAAAGCTTCACAAGAACCTCATCCTTGAGCCAGGAGAGCAGACCACCATCGAAATCTTTGCACCACCAGACTCCAGGAACCTTTTCTTCAAACCCAATGAAGAAATCCGAAATCTGTACATAGAAGGATACACCTTTTCTGACAAGATGAATCCAGTACACACCCGAGCAACCAACATAAGCTGGGACAACATCATCCTGCCAAAAGGAACCATCATTGGACACCTTGTGCCTTATCTCAACCGAACACACAGAGAAGTTTATGAACTAAACTTACAGGGAAATGGCAAAAGGTCACAGAAGAAAGGGAAGGCCCCTCTGCGACCCAGGAGAAAGTAAAGCCTTCTACAAACATTGGAGAAGAATTGACCCCTCAGCAACAAAACAATTGACTGAACTCCTTCATAAATATCAGGACATCTTCACTACAGACTATGGCAACCTGCCATACAACCCATCATACCACCACAGTATAAATACAGGAAATGCAACACCCATCTGAGAGAAACCATACAGGATACCCCACCACTTGAAAACATTTGAAAAAGAACACATACAGGAACTCTTAGACAATGGAGTCATCCGACCCTCTACCAGCCCTTGGGCCAGCCCTATACTTATAGTACCAAAGAAAGGAGGATGGAGACTAGTTGTAGACTTCAGAAAACTCAACACAGTAACCGAGAAAGATGCATACCCCTTGCCCCGAATTGATGACCTTCTGGACCAGCTACAAAATGCAAGATACTTCAGCAGCATTGATCTATTCACAGGATTTCATGAGATACCAATGGACCTCAAAGACATTCAAAAGACAGCTTTCCTTGCCCTAGGAAAATTGTTTGAGTATCTTCGAATGCCTTTTGGACTCTGCAATGCACCCCCAATCTTCCAGTGAATGATGAACTCAGTATATACCCCTCTCATCCACTACTGCCTGATTGTTTATATGGATGATTCCAACATCTACTCAGCAAATTTCGAAGACCACCTATGAGACCTTGAAGAGTTTTTTAAACTCACCCGACAAAACCACCTGAGACTCAACTCAAAGAAGTGCTACTTTGGCAAACAGAAGCTTGAATTCCTTGGATTCGTAGTCTCTAAGGATGGAATACATGCAGACCCCAAGAAGATTGAAAAAGTCAACAACTTCCCTGTTCCAAAGACCCCAAAAGAAGCCCTGTCTTTTCTGATGCTTGCATCTTACTACAGAAGATTTATCAAGGGATTTGCCGAAATTTCTGCCCCAATCCGAACCTTACTGAAGAAAGGAGTACTGTTCCAATAGAAAGAACTACAAGAAGAAGCCTTCCGAAAATTACAACACTGCCTGACCTCAGCACCAATCCTAGTCTGACCAGATCTGCAGAAACCTTTCATCCTGTATACTGATGTATCCAAGAATGGCCTTGGAGCAATCCTTGCACAAGAAGGATCTGACAAACAGCACCATGTGATAGCTTATGCAAGCAGAGCCACCAACAAACAGCAGACCAACTATGGGAGCACCAAATTGGAATGCCTTGCATCATATGGGCAGTCACCTTATTTAAACATTACCTTATTGGAAGAAAGTTCACCCTGATCACAGACCATGCAGCCCTCAAATGGTTACTGCACTGAAAAGACCCCACTGGAATCCTTGCTCGATGGATCCTTATCCTTCAAGATTATGAAATCAATATCATCCACAAAGTGGGAAGGACTTACAACAATGTTGATATTCTTTTCCACATGACCCAATGAGCCAAAGGAAGGGTGTCCCTCGGAACTGCACCCTCAAAGAAGTTCCCAAGACCATCAAGGAGCAAGAAGATCTCATCTGACAAGAACACTAGAAAGCCCACCAAGGACAGACAAACACAGAAGACAAGATTCAAAAAGATTATCAACATTGGCCCCACCTCAGAACACAAGTCTGAGACATTATCCAGAAGTGTAACACCTGTCAGAAGTACCAAGAAAAGAAGAACTATCAAGCCCCTCTGCAACTGATTCCCCCACCCACTCACATCTTTCAAAGATGGAGAGTAGATGTAATTGGACCCCTGCTAGTAACATCAAAACGAAACAGATATATCCTGGTATTTGTTGAACATCTGACCAAATGGCCCAAAGCATACCCCATGGAGATTGCAGATGCCCTGACCATTGTTGGACACCTTCATGACCTCACCCACTGATATGGACCCCCTGAAGAACTTATCTCTGATCGAGGAACTGAATTTGTGAACAACATAATCTCAAGTTATGTATGAATTCATGGGATCCACCTGAAAAGGACCACCTCCTATCATCCACAAACCAATGGAATGACTGAAAGAATGAACCAGACCATCAAGAAAGGACTTGCCAAGGTTAATCCTACCAATTGGGATCTGTTTACCCGAAATCCTGTGGGAAATCCGAAACACTCCTGCTGCCTCAACCAAACAAAAGCCCTTCAAAATGATGTTTGCCAAGAAGACCAGAACTGCTGACCATGAGAACCTTGGAAAGCTTCTTGAAAAAGGAGATCAGCTGCAAAAAAATGCCCAAAACCAGATTATCAAGGCCCAGGAAAGACAAAAGAAGTATTATGACCAAAAGCAGAAGGATCAGAAGATCAAGATTGGAGATCAAGTCCTAGTTTGGAGAAGCATGATTGAGACAAACTTTGCCGCCAAACTGGAACCAAAATGGGAAGGACCATACCTTGTACACAACATCAGAGGAACCAACATCTATATAAGAAGCATGGATGGACGAATCTTGAGAACCCCAGTTCACATCAACCACCTCAAGATTTACCTGCACAAACTATGACTCAGAGGATAGACCAGCACCTCCAGACCCTTATCCTCAGTTCATTCCAATCATTACCAATTCCCTTGCCCCTATTCTGAGAAATCAATGGGAATGCTCTCCAAAAGATCTGGATTCACCAAGAGAATCTTTTCCTGGCCAGACGTCTACTGCAAGTCCACCAGCTCCAGGCATATTATGCAATTGGTGAATAACTATAGAATCTTCCAGCTCCCAAACAGACCTACATCAGAAATACCACTAGTCTGATAAGAAGAGACACCATTGCTGCAGACAGACTCTATACAATCTACAAACGAAACATCACTGCCCTGATACAAGCTCAGTTCTCCTTGCATGACATCCAGAAAATGAATCCAGCCACCTACCAGAGCATCATCCACCATGTCGAAATCCTGTTCCCAGAGGAAGAAGAAGAACCCATAGAATGGAGTGACCCAAGCACAGATGAAGACAATGGTGAAGGTATTGATGCTGAAGATGCTTATGGTTATTGGAATGATGACTAAAGGATAGTCTGGGACAGACCATCCTTTAGTGGGGGCTGATGTAGTAGGCCACAGAAATCATACCATTTGAAACTGCCACTTAGTTATATACCATATCAAGTGCACTAAGCAACTGAGACTGCTTTACTGTGCCAACCTGTATAAATAACCAGATATACCAAAAGAAGATGTTTACCCATACAGGACCTGTACACCATACAGCATCTGTACACTGTACAGCACTTGAACACTTGTACCAGAACAAGAAACACCTGATATAAATAGCACTCTATAAGTAACCAGATAGCAATCACAATGTATAAAATACCCCAGAGATAAGAGTGAATAAACCTCAGTCTGAAATTGCAAACACATTTCCACTCCGGTCCACTTTCTGATAGAAAAGATTAGTTCGCTTACCAGATAAGCCTGAAGAAGAGTCTGAAATTGAATCTAAAGCAAAAGACAAGTCTGCCTGCCAAACATACTTAGGAGAAACACCTGCCAAAAGCCCCTTGGTCCTAAAGGAATTGGATTGCAACACTTAGGAGATACGCCTGCCGATGAGCCACTGTTAAAAGGAGATTGTGAGCATTGGTACCTCATTTCCACTCTGGTCCACTTTCCGTTAGAAAAGATTGATTCACTTGCCAGATAAGCCAGAAGTCCACCGAACTGCCGATCCACTTTGTTTAGTTTGCCGCTTAAGGAATAAGCTGCCATTTAAGAAGTTTGCCATTTCCCAGTTTAAGTCTGCTATGTTTCTATCTGCCGATCCGCCACATTCCACCCATCGCCCGCATCATTCAAGTTCCCCGCTCAAAGAAGTTCACCTTGTTTTATCTGCCGATCTGCCGCGCTTCACAGAATCTGCCTCATTCAGCTGCATCGACTGCCATTTATTCAAGTAACCTGCAACACCCACTCAGCCGCATCGTCTGCTTAACCGCATCATTCGTCCGCCTATCCAAAGACCGCACCTGAGAAGACTGCCACATTAAATTCGTCCGCCAGAAAAGGAATCTGATTGCCCGTCACGCACTCAGAGAACCTGTGCCCTTAAGGAAACTGATCACCGGTTCCCAGAAGAGCCCATAAGAAAATCCGCTAAATTCGCTGTACACAGGATCGCCCGTGTCACACGAAATTACCT
>RQIL01019265.1:0-10215 GCA_003951145.1 Jimgerdemannia lactiflua | reverse complement strand
ATTAGAATTGCAAAGCCAATTTATCAGAAGGCTCACCCCATTCTACCAGCTTATAGGAAATGGCTCAAAATAGAAATCAAGAAAATAGAGAAATCTAATATTATTAAAGAAGCTAACAGTTCTTGGTTATCACTTATTTTTTATTTTTTATTTTTTTTCTTTATAGGCTGTAGCTCCATTTATTAACTATCTAAAACATTCCATTTGTTCTTATACCTAGTGCTCTCAATGAATCAAATTGAATTGAATTGAAGGCTAATTCGATTTGAGGTCTAATTTGAATCCTATTTTTCAAAATTTAATACCTCGATGAATATACATCCAAATTTAATTACTTTTAGCTTATTATATTCCCCTTATATAGGAGAATCTAACAAGCT
This sequence comes from Jimgerdemannia lactiflua, assembly GCA_003951145.1. Classification (NCBI taxonomy): domain Eukaryota; kingdom Fungi; phylum Mucoromycota; class Endogonomycetes; order Endogonales; family Endogonaceae; genus Jimgerdemannia; species Jimgerdemannia lactiflua. The sequence continues at coordinate 9,835 of RQIL01019265.1, read as the reverse complement.
AAAGATCACATATATTCATCAAGTTACAAGTTATTATATTTTGAAAAATAGGGTTTTTGAATTTGATTTGATTTGAACTTGATTCGAATTGAAAAATCCCCAATTTGATTCAATTTGAATAACTCTCAATTTAATTCAATTTGAATTAATTCTATTTATTTGGAAGTACTACTTATACCACACCAGTAGCTTTAGCCCTTACAACTCTAATTCACTCCCTTACTCACTTGCTCTCTCACTCTAACTCTTTCAAATACTATCTCAGTACTGATTACCCTTGCCCTACCCCCACTCTTACTACAGATAATTTCTACCAACTTTTGGCAGTACTCTCTCTTAGAACCCCATCATCTCTATCATCCTGCCAATATATCTCTCATCAGCCACCTCTATCTCACTACTTATTGAAATTTCTAGAATTTGAGTTATATCTTGATATGTGGTGGCGCAGCCAATCTTTGAACATGTCATCAATCTAGAATGTGTAAAAGTGCATAAGCTGGGATCAATAAACAGTGCCCTATCTCTTACTCCCTCCATTCCAAGTATTCCACAATAAAAGTTTATAAGCCCTACTTAGCGACTATATACCCCTCTAACATATATGCTACACTATGCTATACAATGGCTACTAGTCTAAGCAATGCTAGCAGCTCACTTCTAAGTTCTGGTAATATAAACACAAATACAACCAAAATGGGTTTCACCTCCATAATGATGAATATTCCAGCAATGATACTAATGTCAATGGTAAAGAGGTTCTGTCTTTGATGGTAAGGACTATGCCATATGGGTATACTATATGAAGAATCTTCTAGAAGAATGTGGTTTGGAGGACTACTGGAAGCCACAGGTACAAGTAATGACATACTACACCATAAATGATTGCAAAGCACTAAGGGAGATTATGTTCACTCTTTTGAACATACAAATGAAGCTGGTAATCAACACTATGATAGCGAATAAAGCCTGGGAGATTTTATGCAATCACTATCAACAGGCATCTGCATCAAATAGATTCCACTTAAAGGTGCAACTATTCAATCTTCGAATTAAGTCAAAGGAGAGCATCCAGGACTATGTTAATTGAGTTGATGAGCTGGTGAATCAAGTGAATTCCCTTATATCTATACTGGCGGACACCATCAAGGATGAAGACAAGGTCCTGGCTCTTACATGAGGTCTTCCCGAAGCATACAATATAGTTGTTACTGCTATGAGGAAATCTGGCAGATTATCAGATTATAAGCACATTGTTATGAGCCTTTTAAATAAGAAAACAAGGCTAGGTAGCAACAATGCCAATAAGGAATATAATGAGAAAGCATTCTATGGTAGAGTACATGGACAAGGCAAAGGCAAGCCAAACAAAGGTCGAGCCCAGCAATGTGAGAAATTCAACTGTAAATGCTTTTACTGTAATAAGCATGGATATTGTGAGCAGGACTGCAACTGCAAGAAGAAGGAAAAGGGTGGCCAATAGCAAGGACAATGGCAGGCAAACATGGTGGATACCAACAATGAAAACAGTGGTGGCAGAGGTCTATTCTTCACAGAAGTGGTGACCTATCCATATGCAGTTATTTATTGTTCAGCTTAAAAGTAAGGAATTTATATTGAATTACTAATCAATAGATACAAAGTTATAATATAATAAATACTAAGCTTAATAAGTATATCAGATTTCTTTATCTTTAATTCTTATCTTTTTTGACTCTCAGAGTCAGTAGTTTCTTAAGACCAAATGTATTAAAGATATAATTCCAAAGGTCTCTCTATCAGTATATTTGTTCTTTTTTAATACTTTTGATCTGAGGTTTATTTACTCTAAGATATTAGAATATTTATACAAGTTTACTAGCTATGTAGTAGACAGCTAAATTATGAGTTATTTTGAAAGTATTGAATTATTTCAATATTATTGAAATACTATTTTATATTGGATTTTTGATTTCAAACATTTCAAAATATTTAGAAATTTGACTGCTAACTATATGGCTTATGTTAATTTGGGACTAGTTGCAATCAAATATCTATAATTCTTTCTTTCAAATTTGACTCTACCATCATACTAAATATTTTTAAATAGCTTTTGTATTAGATACTTTGAAAATATATGGTACAGTTTTTTCACTCTTCTCTTTTTTAAAAATGCTTCTGATGGTGCTGTAGTTTTTGAATTCTATAGTAGACTTAATGTAAATTAGTTTTATATTGTTATTTTTATATAGGGATAGTCATATGTCATTATGGTTATCAAGCATCCTTCCTGATTACTCCTTACTTCAGAGAACTTCCCGCCCATGAAATTTATAAATGAGAGTGAATAGAAACAATGAAACCTCACTGATGCTTGGAGGTGATGATAGCACATTTACATCATTGAAAAGTAGAATGATTCGGGGTCTTTAGTGTGGGGAGAGATTATTTTTACTAGTGTCTGTCGCTAGCTTATGAGGGGTCGCGGGAGTCTAGGGAAAAAATTGACCGAAGCCTTGTGAGAGAAAAGCTGTTTGGTGCAATATTAAATCCTAATAGGTAATTTTAATTATTTTTGCTTCGTTTCCTTGATATATATTTACATTCTGCATATTGCAAAAGATCAGGCTCTTATCCCAGATAATAAGTAAAGACGCCACGCCTCCGAGAAAATGAGTGCCTTTTTCCTGCGCTCCCCGATGCCATGTAACAGCGGCATTGACTTTTACGATCCTCTACAATCATTTGATCCCGTCCTCGTTCTCGCCGGAAAACTCCAACTGGACTTCGCCAAACCTGTGCTCAGCCCCGACTCGACGCAAAGAAAAGGGAATAACATAAGATTCAATAAGCTGTTTATTATTGGAATAACATAAGATTCCACCTATTCGCACGTATACCTTGTTTGTTTTGCTCGAGGGGTAAACTTGGTGCTGGCTTCCCGAGATTTTTCCGCACACTTTGGAAGTATTGGCAGCGCCGCAGTAACAATTTGATTATGCCGGGTTGATGATTTCGCTAGGAAGTTCTGGATGGCCAAGCCGTTACGGCACACGATTTGCCGCAGGTAGACAACTAGATCTAGAGCACTTTTGACGTCCTTCACAGGGTCACCGCTGCGTAGCTCAAAGGTCACAACGTTTTCGTCATACGTGTACAGCAGCGCTGTCTTCGCCTCGTTGTATACTGGCCGGATCTCACCAAAATTGATGGATGTATTGTTTACAAGGCCGACATGCATCATCATTGCGGTCACCTCATCGGAGAGATGTGCCATCGACAGAATGCGGTTCATTTCAAATGTCGCTTCACAAATGATCACGGCATAGTCTTTATGTACTTCGAAACCATGTTGCTGGAACTCCACGATGAAGAGAGGAAATTGTTGTTGTCTTTCATTCAACACAACGGCGGCGAAATCGGACCTCGCCGAACCACACCCACCGTCACCTGGCAGAAGATGGTGAAGCTCCCAAACTGGCTCAAATCGAGCTTCGTTCAGGATAAAGGCGTCCGAAAAAATTCTCGCCCAGAGCTGCACTGCAACATGGCGCTCGGAGGGGTTGCTCCCAGACCCGCGACATGACATCGGCTTGTATAGAACGACAGACATGATTACCGAGAGTGCCGTCGGAGTATGTATGATGTAGTCGGAATCGTCGTCTCGTAGGCCCAGCAGCTTCTTTATCATCGCTTGAAAGCCGATAGCCACTTTGCCGATTTTCCCGTCCGCAATTAATATCTCGAGAATGTTGATTGTCTGTGAAAACCGGTGGCTGGGATCCTCCGTCAAAACAGTGCAAAGATTGTCCAGATGAATGGCAGGCCTCGAGATCGTCCATGTAATGGAAGGCGCCTTGAAGAGCTTGCTGTCTACGACGGACCATTTCAAAATTTTGAAGAGATGTCGACCACGCTGAGACACTTCATCAATGTGGCTGTCCTGCATTTCCGTGAGCGTTTGGCAGTAATCGAGCAAAGCCGGACATCGAACCCTGTCGGTGCTCAATACTTCGATATTAAATTCTTGCTGGTGGCTGTCTTTATCATTCTTTTGCTTTTTCGAGTCCGGCGTGACATTCTGTACCTCGGTAGCGGCCTTTCTCTTCTGCACTATTTTTGCTTTCTCTTTCTTCATCTAACGTAAAGCGTGAAAATTTAAATACATCGTCTCTTTGCTATCATTATACACTGCCAGAGACAAATTCAACTTACACCGTCAGACCTATTCGTCTCATAGGGGGGGGGAGGAGGCTTCTGATTCTTGCTTTTCTTGAGCTGTAATGGACAGAAATTAAAAGTCAGCTTACAGCTGAGTCTGTAGGAACCGCGCAACCGCCAGCAACGCGACCATAGGTCACTCCCCACTCAGCCAGAAACTGGCTTCAATCGAAATCGCGTAATCTTCCAATACAAGACTGTTGGACGCAGCGACATCACAGGGTATGGCTCCCGCTCACGGAAGATACGAAATCAAGGAACCACGCAACCGCCAGCAACGCGACCATTGGTCACTCCCCACTCAGCCAGAGACTGGCTTCAACTCGAAACCGTTGCAAGCAACAACATCGCAGGGTGTGGCTCCCATCAAGTATCTCCAGAACTTTCTCGTACGTTTTTGAGAATACAGACCTTAATTTGCTGTCGCAAAGCGGAGGCTTTCTCAACAGTATTAAAACTTATTTTTGGGTCGAGGTTGTCGAGGAGAATGTCGAGCTCGCCTGCCAGACAACTGTGTGAAACGAAGCGAGTGCTTTTTGGGTTTTGCTTTTGGTAAAATATATCCCAGTCGGCGACCTTGCCCCATTTCAAGTAGCTTTTCTCCCAGTACGCTGATAAAGACAACAGACATTTCCATTTGAGAACGTATCAATCGAAAACAACGAATAAGCCACATATATACCTGGATATTTGAGCTTGTTCATAATTTCAATTGGGATATTAGCTGATGCCATCGTGGTCGCGCGTTCAGAACGTGTTTCGCAACAAAACAAGACGCGCAAGCCACCACGTGCGTTGGTGACACGAGAGAAATTTTTGCCCATATGGGGATATCTAATCATTAAAAAGTTACGAGCAAAACAACAGCGAAAATAAAATCTTCAAGCCTGATGAGACATGTTCACTTTGTCTGGTTTTGTTGCAGCATGCCCCATAGCAGTCTCACTAAATGATCCATTACATAAACAAGGTCTGGGCATATATTAACGCTGAACAATACAGTACACACATTCGTTCGTACAAAAAACCGACTTCCCGTCGCGATCATAATAACGTTTGCCTTTAAGTGCGTAGTCATCTCCGAAAAAAAAACCCCCTTCCCGAGTAAAGCGACGTAATATTGTTCCTGATCTCAAATACACGAAACACCGCTCACCACACCGGCGTCCCCGTCACAATCTCCTTCGGTTTCTCTACGTAACCCAACAGAGCCTGGGACAGCAGGCTATACTCCTCGCTCAGGTGCTGCTTCTTGTTACCCGTGGCGACGGCACCAGACGGTTCGCGACCGGCATACAATGGCGATTTACCTTTGGTGAATGGCAGGCGAAGTGGAGTGGGGGAAAACACAATTGCAGTCAGAATAAATGTATGTCCCATTCGCCACCATGACAACAGACGAGCCAAGGATACATACCAGCATGATGCGTCGTCTCGTTCAAACTCGTCGCAATCCTGGGTTGGACAAAGGTCCACGCTCCCATGTTGAGCGGCTCCTCCTGCGCCCACACGATCTCGGCATTGGGGTACTTGTCGGCATGCTGCTTGACCAAGTCATAGGGGAACGGATGTAGTTGCTCTACACGCGAGATGGCCACGGTGTTGATTTTGTTCTCCGTCCGCGCGTTCAGCAACGAGTAGTAGACCTGACCTGTGCAGAGAATGTGCCTCTGGATCTTGTCCGGCTCCACCAGCTCGTCCGGGTGTGACTCGGGCAAGTATCGCTGGAAGATGGTGTCGCCACGCATGTCGTCGAAGGTGCTACGAGCGAGCGGGTGGCGAAGGAGATACTTTGAGAAGGGCAAGATGAGCTGTGGGTATGGCATGGAAAAGAATGAGTGATATTGAAGGTTTAATCGGTTCAAATGCAATACATATGGACAGAATGTCTCACAACGCTATAACCAAGTTCACCCTCTCTTGCAAATCCGTAAAACTTGCGATACTTACCGGCTTCCTGAAATCCCTATGCACCTGCCTCCTCAGCACATGGAAATACTGCGCCGGGGTCGTCGCATATACGACTTGCATATTACAATCCTGGTGCTGCCTCGTTATCTTGTCCGGCGACGGGTACACGTACGGATTATCGTCGCACATCTGTAGGTACCTCTCGATGCGTGCCGAGGAGTGCTCGGGCCCCTGGCCGTCGTACCCGTGCGGCAGCGATAGCACGAGGCCCGTCCGTTGCAGCCATTTCTTCTCGCCCGAGGCAATGAACTGGTCGATGATGACCTGGGCGGTGTTCGCAAAGTCGCCGAACTGGGCCTCCCAGATAATGAGTGAATTGGGGTCGACGAGCGAGTATCCAAGCTCGAAGCCCAAGGTACCGTACTCAGACAACGAGGAATTGCTGATGGTCAAGCCGGCCTGTTCGGGTGAAAGGTGGTTGAGGGCCACGTACTGGCGCTCGTTCTGCTGGTCGTGAAGTACGGCATGGCGTTGCGAGAAGGTGCCGCGCTCCACGTCCTGGCCAGAGACTCGCACGTGCTTACCCTCAAGGAGGAGGGAGCCCCATGCGAGTGACTCCCCCGTCGACCAGTCAATGTTTTTGCCCTCCTCGATGTACTGGGCGCGCTGCTTGATAATCTTCTGCAAGTTTTTGTGCACGTTGAAATCGTGAGGGTAGCTGGCGATCACCTTACCAACGGCCTGCAGAGTCTCGAGGGAGACGCCGGTCGGACGGATGGGAATAACTTCCGTGGCGAGTTCCATGGGGGACTTGAAGCCTGAATGAAGCAAAAATACAAAAATAATACAAGATGAAAAATTTGCATACAGCCCAACCAAAATAATATCTCAACAAGTGTGGGACAGATCCACATGCACGGCGTCAATCACGGGCAACCTGGTCTCAATGGCCGAGTTCATCCATCTTGTCCACGTTTGCCCCAGACTCTCCCCGCGCGCACAATACACCTCACACATAAATTCTTCGCCCAAAAGCCTACCTGGCCACGCGCTGGAAAGCCACTCCCTACTCGTGGGCTTGTAATCCCTGCTCGCTGCGTGCCCTACCTCGAGGATCTGCCATACCCTTTTCTTATTCGCCTCGATCTCCTCGCTGGTGAACGTTCCCTCCTTCTGCAGCTTGGCCACGTATTGTTCGAGCGTAGGAAGCTGCTTGGCAATTTTCAAGTACATTCTCGGCTGTGTGAAGCTGGGCTGGTCGGTCTCGTTGTGCCCGTACTTGCGGTAGCACACGATGTCGACAATGACATCCTTCTTGAACGTCTGTCGCCAGTCGGCGGCTAGCTGCATGACGAACGTGACCGCCTCGACGTCGTCACCATTGACGTGGAACACAGGGGCGTTGATGGCCTTTGCAATGTCGGTGCAGTAGGGCGTAGAGCGGGAGAAGCGGGGGTCGGTGGTGAACCCGATCTGGTTATTAACGACGATGTGGATGGTCCCGCCGGTGGTGTAGGCCGGGAGTGCGTGGAAGCCGATAGTCTCGTAGACAATGCCCTGGGCGGCGATGGCAGCATCACCGTGCATGATGACGGCCATAGCGTGGGTACGCTGATCGTCCTTGGAGTAGAACTGGAGAGCTCGCGTCTTACCCAGCACCACCGGGTCCACGGCCTCCAAGTGGGATGGGTTGGCAACCAGGGATAGGTGTACGCGCTTGCCCGAGGGAGTCGGGCGGACGTAGTTCATGCCGAGATGGTACTTGACATCGCCGGAGCCCTCGACAGAGGGTTCCATGGAGCCGGAGAATTCGCTGAAGATAGACTCGAGAGGCTTGCGGACCACGTTGCCGAGGATGTTGAGACGACCACGATGCGGCATGCCAATGACAATGGATTCAATGCCTTGGTCGACGGAGCGGTCAATCTAATATGGTAAGTGTTGGGAGTCGGAAGGAGGATATGCCAAATGATATAGAGTTAGACATATAGGCAACACACAAATTTTCTATATTCACATATTTCCAAACCCTAAATCGCCAATAAATAAATAAAAATACTACGCCACCCCAAGCCTACCATAGCTTTGAATCCCGGGATCAGCGCCTCTGCACCCTCCAGGCCGAACCTCTTGACCGACGGGAACTTTGTGGCAGCAAACCGCTCGAATGAGTCGGACCATACGAGACGGTCAAGGATCATGGCTTTCTCCTCGACAGTGTAGCTGTATGGCAAGGGAATCTCGACGCGTTCGCGGATCCAGTCGCATTGGATACGGTCGGGGATGTGAATGTACTCTACACCAATGGAGCCGCCTAGATGGGAGGAACGGGAGCAGATCGTGAGTGGGATGTGTGTGTGAGAGGGAATGCGTGGCTTGGTCGTGAGAAATTTCGCACGCCTGACCTTCGCACGCTGGCTTTTGCACGACTCTAAAACCGCGGATCAACATGCGTGGCGTACGGGACTACTTACAATATATTTTTTTAAGAGTGTTAATGATCTCCTTGAGAGTCATGCTTGCAATTCCGGCCTCAAAGTATCCGGGCAAGATACCCGGACCGAGAGCAAATTGCCTGTCCAGATCCTTCTCCGTAAACCCATAGTAATCCAACTCCAGTTCGGGCGGAGTGGAGGGGTTGAGATCCGCATCGAGAATCCCGAGCGGGTCGAGTTTCGCGATATGGTGCCCTCGTACCTGGTACGCTCTTACTAACAGCTGAATCTTCATGTGGTCAATGACATCCGGAGCGGCGCTGTGGCCTTGCGGGGCCATTGAGGCAAGACGCGCGCTCGCGGTCGGGACGATGGTGGGCGGGGCAACGTAGGCCTGAGAGGAAGGCATGCCGGCGGCAATGTTTTTGAAGTATACCTGCCACGAAAGGTGTACGGAAGTGGGGTCCTTCTGCCACGCCTCGTACATTTCCTCAACGTAGTTGGCAGCGTTGCCCTGCAGGAAGCCGTCGCCGGCCTCGGAGGACGCGGAGGCGGCGTACTGGACGGCGTTGGTGTGGAAGGTGGTGGTCAGGACAGCAGGGGCCTGAGGCCTCAGGCGGGGGAGAAGGGAGGGTCGCGCGATGGAAGCGGCAAGCTGACAGTGGCGACGGGGTAGAGATCGCGCGGCGGAGCGCGATAGGGAGGCGAGGCGATACATTGTTGCGACGCGCTGCGGGGGAGAGGCTTGTGGGGAAGGGTGGGAGGAATGTCAAGAGTGGTGACGGGTCTCGTCCCGGAAACACGAAATGTTTCGGCCAGTATGGAAGGGTCCGTCCTATATGACGTCAACTAATTAATTAGGTTCATTCATTCGGTGACCACCTGTCTTGACATCCAATGATTTGCGGTTATGTAAAGGTGCCCTTGTCTATCGCAAACTCGAGTCACGGTCAGAAACTCTTTCAAGGACGTTGGATTGCGATGGGCAAGTTGGCGAGCATCTGTAGCAATATTTCGGATACTTCCGAGTTGGATGGGTTACGTCCATCGCCGAGTGTCGTCGAAAACTGGCACGAAGCCAATTTCATCATACCCGATCAAATATTATTGTCATTTGTTACTAGCCCCCAATACCGAGTCTAATTATACACCACAGTAAAACACAACATTGGAGGCGTCGCGCAGAGCCAGATCAAGGCTCTCAAAGACGCTATGCATTGGCGGAACAGATCTGTGAATACACACAATGGCATAGCTGACCCAGAACTCTTACTTTTTTTTTTTTTTTT
>RQIL01019254.1:0-10216 GCA_003951145.1 Jimgerdemannia lactiflua | reverse complement strand
AAAAAATCTGCAAAGCACATTGGTTTATTTGCTCAACAGACCCCCACTAGGTGTACAACTATGAGATAACTGACAAAGAAAGGATTGTAGCCTCGGGACACTCTACACCTAACCCCCCACTTGCTGGATATGACCCCAGCAGTTTGAGTTGAGTTACTTACTGGTTATGACTCCAGCAGTTCAAGTACCTGATCAACAGATATCTACTCTAAGCAACAAGACCTACCTTAAACAAAAGGTGGTAGAGGCCTGGCTTTCGCTCCCCCCCCCACTAGACAGCGCTGAAGCCCCACTCTTGATCTGGGCCCCATCCCAGACCCTATTTGGTAGTCACTATGGAAGTTACATGGATGCAGGAACAGAAGGAAACAGGGGTATACCAGAGAGGACCCACACTCCATGGGTCAGTAAAACAGATGCTGGGATGCCAGTACCTATGGCCTGAATGAGACACCAGTCTTGGGAATCTTGTGGCTTATTGACTTACGGAACGTTGACTTGGGAACCAGTAGAAAAAAGGGGGCAAAACCATCACACCAGTGATGTGTGATGGCTGGGTTGTTGACTCGGGAACTAATAGGAAAAAGGGGGCAAAACCATCATGCCAGTGATGCATGATGGCTAAAGATACTAGGGAAACTTGCTGGAGACTTGGAGACAAGGAACAGAGACACTGAAACCCCTCCTCCTAAGGGGTGATGCCTTGATGATGTTGACATCGGATATACTTCTTGTTTGACATAGATCTTAAATGCTCAAACCCACCTGGCATCTGAAGGTCTGTACCAGTGATGGAGGCCTTGGCAGAATCTTGACAGGAACTTGGAAATGGAGCTAGCGCGATGAATATTTGGCCAAAACGAATCCCAATAGTGTGAGGAGAGACTCTCAGAGATAGGGAACTCAGTACACCTATTGGGGCCCAGTGGTTGTATATTGAAGTTACCTTCAGAAGAGCAATGTTTTTCAAAAGGGTGGCTTAGCTATTAAGCTTGGGAAAATGGTAGCAGAAAGAGAGTCCCCCACACCTATTGACTCTAATTCGCCTGACACCACTTGATTTGGATGGCTTCTTCCAGGGGCCTCTGGGACCCTTGTCAGAGCACTGAGGCCCACACTACCCTTTCTTCAAAGATTCATTGCCAGTGTGCCACCCAAATGGTCCAAAGACCAATGCTGTGAACAGTCCCCACTATTTCAGCCACCTGCAGGATAGCTGTACTCCAGGGGCATAAGATATTAATTGCAGAGTAAAGAGATAGTACTCCAGGGATGCCTTAGTGCAGCCAGGCATTGATGTCCTTCCACAAGAGAGACTCTCTTTCTGCTACCACTTTCTCAAGCTCTACAGCTAAGCCATCCTTTTGAAAAACATCACTCTTCTGAAGGCAACTTCAATATACAACCACTGGGCCCCGATAGATATACTGGGTTCCCTGCTCCTGAGAGTCTCTCCTTATACCATTGGGATCTGTTTTGGCCAAATATTCATTGTGCTAGCTCTGTTTCCAAGTTTCTGTCAAGATTCTGCCAAGGCCTCTGTTGCTGGTACAGACCTTCAGATGCCAGGTGGGTTAGAGCATTCAAGATCCATGTCAAACAAGAAGTGTATCTAATATCAATATCTTTAAGGCACCACCCCTTAGGAGGAAGGATTTCAGTATCTCTATTCCCTGTCTCCAAGTCTCCAGTAAGTTTCCCTAGTACCTTTAGCCATTATGCATCACTGGCATGATAGTTTTGCCCCCTTTTTCCTATTGGTTCTCAAGTCAATAACCCAGCCATCATACATCACTGGTGTGACAGTTTTGCACCTTTTTCCTACTGGTTCCCAAGTCAACGTTCTGTAAGTCAACACCCTCCCAGCAACAGCTTGTACCACTGCTACATCCCTGGACCCCAGTGTTCCTCTGCCACATTCTCCTCCTATCAAAGCTCAATCTGATGCCCCCCTTCAATCACTCCTCATCAGAATCCTCAATATCTAAGCCTCCTACTACTGCTACATCCAACCACCTCCAATAAGTCTCCAGATGACCTCCAGGGGGCATATCTTGCTTCCCACACCTTTTGCATCAGGGGAACCCACCCTCCTCCTCTCAATACTGTCACTCTATAGAGCTACCAAGCTTGTAAGCAATGGAGCTTCTTGGGAAAGTCCACCAGTCCAAGACCACCATGCTCTACAGGTAGGGCAAGGATCTTCTAGCTAATCTGACTTCTTCTCCCAGCCCAGATCCAATCCTTCACTAGCTTGAGTAGTCTCTTCACCATCTAAGCCAGAAAGTCCAAATTGTATACTAGGTACCATAGCTTCAGCATCCAGTAGATATTCAGAATTATCACCTATTCTGCCAGGCAGATATAGCACCCCCCTAGCTCTTTAGTGAGTCCCCCCATTCTTGTACCCTCCCCTCTTACCAGGCTCTCAGCAGCACTAATCCATATACTGAGAGAAAGATGCTCAAGTATCTGACTACCTCTCCTACTGGCACCACAGATCCAATAATATCACCACTAATAATTCCATTTCTTAGCACTATTGTCTCATACTTGTACCAGTTCAGCTTCTGACCTGAGTATCTTTTACACCAGCTAACTGCCTCCTTGAGCTCTCTCATATCTTGGACAGAGCTCAGACCAACCACCATATCATTTGCAAAGGCACCCACCTTCTAGGTTACTTCTAACAATATCAATCCTCCAATCTGCCACCTAATCCTATCCAGAAGTGGTTCTAGTAATAGAGTATACAGAATAGGGGACAGAGGATCTCCTTGCAGCACTCCTCTCTCCAGTGAAAATAGAACTCCTTGATGGTCATTCATCATTATGGCTGCCTTGCTTCTCTCTAGCATCTGTATGATGGCCCACTCCAGTCTCCCTGGGATCTAATTCTTATCAAAACCTTCCCCAACTATACATGGCATACTCTGTCATATGCCTCCTCCTGATTCAAGAAGACCAGCCTTCCATCCACCCCTGTAGCTCTTGCCCCCTCAATGATACTATGCACCCATACTATGCCATTCCTGATCAGCCTCCTGCTGACAAAGCCATGCTGTTCCTCCCCCAGAACTTGCTGTGCCACTGCCTGTAAATGTGCCACCAGTATCTTTGTTATCAACTTTCTATCCATATTCAGAAGCATGATAGGTCTCCAGTTCTTCTAGTTCTCTCTCAGCCCCTTATTCTTATAAAGGAGTGCCACTAATTCTAACTCCTGTCCCCTTAGCCATTTTCCTGAGTCAATTACAGCTCCACACATCTCCTTCATCTCCCCAAGCACCCCTTCAATATTCACTATTTTCTTCCATAAATCTCATAGCAGACTATCCTCCCCTGGTACTGTCTGATTCTTTATAGCTGACAGTACTCTCAAGATTTCATTCTTCTGGATGAGGTGGGACAGATCCCCTAACCTCTTGGCCACCAGTGGGGTCCACTCCTCCAAGAACCCTTTTATAGTTTTTTCATCTTCCCCTCCCTCCTCCTTACTCCACAGATTGCCCCATCTTCTCTGGAGAGATCCCAGAATACCTTGTACCCCTGTCACCATTTTTCCATCTTCTTCTATAATACCTTCCCACCTCTACCATATCTTGCATGCTCTTAAAAGTCTGATAAGATACTTCATGGGTCTTTCTCCTTCCTCCAGCCCCTGCCACCTCAATCTTGACACCATTCCTTGAACTTGTAGCTCCTCTTCCTCCCTTGAGGCAGCCTTCAGCTCTTCAATTTCCATCTTCATTCTCTCTACTCTCCACTTTTTGCTTTCCTCCTTGACACACTTATGGCCACCAGTGAACTCCAACAGGAGGCCCTCCAGTTAGCATGAAATTTCCATCATTTGCTTTCTTCTAAGTCTCCCCTTCACTCTCCCCACCTCCCCTCAAAATATCTAAGCAGCAGCCTTCAACTTCAGTCACTGATCCCCTACAGCCATGCTTTCCCTCCTCCAATATGCAATATTATCTGCCACCTCTTCCCTTTATTATTTCCACACCCTCTTGTCTTTCAATAATGCACAGTTAAGTCACCAATGTCCAGGCCCATCCCCACTCCCTCCAAATATTCCCTGCCCTACCACCCTCCAGTGGTCAGACCAGGGACACCACATCACCTCCAATTCCTTTCAGATGTCCATCCCCCAACAGTCAGCCATGAGAATCCAGTCAATCCACATTCCCAGTCTATGTATCCAATGGGTAAAAACTGACTGATTCTCCCACTTCTGGCACCCTGTATCTCCTAAGGTACTCAGTCTCTCCATCTCCTCCCATCTATCCAGCCCTCCACTTCTACCTATCCCAGCTAGCCCACCATCAGAGCAATCTACAGCAGCATCCCTAACCATATTAAAGTCCCCTCCAAGTATGTCGACTCTAGCCTCTACCAAAGTTCCACTGTCCAACAACCCCTCTATCCAAGCTACTCTCAATCCTCATTCTGCTAGATAATAGCAAGAACCAATCACTACTAGCCCCTACCTTGGCCTCACCATATTCCCTACAGCAAGTGATCTCCCCAACCCCCAATATTCCTCAGTTTTCCTTTGCCCTTTCTTATCAGAATTCCAACCTTTCCTCACCATTCTGCTGCCCCTCCCCATTCTCTTGACCAGTTCAACTTGTCCACCTCATCTTCATATCTTACATCCTGAAGTAGAAAAACATCTGCTTCCAAATTCTTAAGCCATGCAAAATATTTCAATATCTCCCTGATCCCCTCAGCCCATAGACATTATGTGAAAAAATATTGGTTGTACTGTTCATATTGAATAATGTTTGGGTTGAAGTTCCACTCTAAATCTCCAAATTCTGGTCTATCCTTGATAGGTCCAACTCTCTCTCAGCTTCCAGCTCAGCTTCCTTCCTAGTCTCCAACTCTACCAAGATCTCCTGTACTGCCACTGTGTCCTTCTCTTCCATTATCATATAGTAGTCCTCATATACAGTCTCCCACAACCCTATCCTATTTCAGGTATTTCATCCAGTAACCACTATCCTCCTTGCCATCTCCTTTAGCTCTGCCTCCTGAACCATATCCACATCATACCCTTTATCCTCCAACAGCCTTGTTAAGCATTCCACCATCAGCTTCCTCACAACTCTAACTCTATACAAGATATCACTCCAGGCCTTCTCACTTATCAGCTAGAAGTCCACCTTCCTCAACTTCTTCTCAGCTAATTTCATCAATATCCTGCACATCTAAGGCCCCTCTCCCATATACTCCCCTCTAGGAGTTGCTGACCTTTTTCCTCTGTCTTGCTCTCCACTCAACCCAGCACTGGCCGACTCATCCCACTTCTCATCAGATACATCCATCAGATTTTCTCCAGTTATCCCAACTACCTGTCCCCCCCAGGAGACATCCAGAACTCCAAATCTAACATTCTTTGCACCCTTCATCACAACATCCTCAACATCCTCCACCTCAGCTCCAGTGGCTCCATTGGTATCTTTCAATAGCTTGACTTTCTTGCCCTTACTGACCTCTTTCTCTGGCACCCAGTCCTCCAAGAAAGGCTCCTCTATCTCTACTGGTGGCCTCCTCTGGGGAGCATGCTCAGAAAACCATAAGCCCCACAACCCCTTCTGTCTGTTTCCTACTACCATCCCTTCACCAGGCCCTCCACTTATATCACCTGCTGTAAGCCCTGCAAGAAGTTCCTACTATCACTTCCTCCCCTGAGCCCTCTCACAAATCTCCTTATCAATCTGGATTTTCTTCTCATTGACATCTACTGTCATTATAGCTTTTTCAAAGATGTGCCATACTTTCTCCCTCTGCTTGACTGCCCCACCCAACTTCCAGAGCACTGTCAGCAGATCTTCCTCCTTCTCCTTAGTGCTCTTAACTCTAGACACCTTGCACTTAAAGGGCTCCCACTTCATCATCTTAGGCCAGTCACTTCCTTTTCCCATCACCTCCTTCTCTATCACTCTTAGGCATACTTTCACATCCCCAGTTCTAAAGGAGGTCCCCTCCCATAGCTGAAAGCCAATATCAACAACTTCACCATACTCTCTCATTATCCTTCTAACTCTATTCTTTATCTCCTCTACCAAAACTGTGGAGACTTCCTTGACTACCAGGTGTATCATCTGGGGGTCCCAATAAAGACACTGTGTCATTGGACTATGATCTCACCCACTTACATTCTTTTGACCACTGCTGCCACCACATACTCCTTCTTGATAAATCCAACTTCAACTTCCTCCAGACCTTTTAAAAACTTCACTGATGCCACATCACTCAGCTGCTTGCTCAAGAGTGCCAATACTGTCCTAGCTATCACTACCAGCCTGTAATAGTTCTAGTTTCTAAGTTGAGAAAGTAACTTGATTCAGAAAGTTCAAAGTAGCTCAAAGAGATACTTAGAGTTCTGGAAGATCTTGTAGTTTTTGGGAGAAAATATTCTAAGCTTTATTTATGAGAACAGAGAGAATATTTATACAAGATCTGAAAGAAAGATCCAGAAGGATCTAAGAAATCAATAGAAATGCCAAGAGGAAAGTTCTTAGCAAAGATAATAAATAAAGTTCTGCAATGTTCCATGAAGTTCCAGGACTAGCTAAAACTGGAATAGAGGTGACTAGAATGTTCTAGCTAAGACTTGGTGCTAAGAAAGGATTTCTAAGCATTCAGAAGATGCTGGAAGATTATAGAAGATACTAGAAAAGATAAAGAAAAAGAGTAAACTATGCTAAAATATTACATCTCCCCCTCTTTAAGAATCAATGTCCTCATTGAATTCAGAAGGTAACACAAGAAAATAAAACCAAAAGAAAATATAAATAAAATATATCAGCTCATTGGCAAGGACTAACCATCCTTGTATAAGGTGAGGGCCAAAGTATTATCTTGATTAGATGAGAACCGGTTCAAACCTCATTGATTGCAGACTTTGTAGAGTTCTTCTGTAAATCTTATTGCTGATGCTATATCTCTTAGAGTGTCCTGATGCATAATATATCTGATCAGTACAGTATGTCATCTACTATCCAAGAGGAGAACCTCATGGGCAGTCAATGAGTTTCTTTTTGCTCAAACTCTTAAATGAGGTCTTGGGAGTTCTTGAGATTAGCAGCAGATTCCCAGGTAGCATCATATTCAGGATAGCCCATCCACTTGACTAGGTATTCTGTGTGACAATATCAGACTCATTTGTCTAAGATTTTCTTGACTTCATACTTGATGTGATCTTTTATCATAACTGGTACTGAGGGCATCAGAATTTGGCCAGAGTAAGGGAGTGACTAGTTCTAGGCCTTGAGTTATGATATATGAAATACTGGATATATGTGTATAGTTGTTGGTAGACTGAGATGATAAGAGTAAGTAGAGACTTGTTCAGTGATCTTGAAGGGTCCAAGGTACTTGGATTGGAATTTGGCTGACTAGCAGTTGACTTGAGCTTGGGCTTTGATGTTGTCAGCTTTAAGTAGAACCATATCTTCAGTAGTGTAGGTAATATTGTGTTGTTTCTTATCTATATACTTAGCTTGATATTATTGAGCCTTTTGCAGATTTGTGTTAGCAATCTTGAGAAGGAAATCCATTTTGTTGATAAGGTTCTGAGTGGTGGAGACTTGTGTGTGACTGGATTGCTGGAATGAGACTAGGCTTGCAGGAGTCTCAGAATTTTGACTATATAGTAGATGATTAGATAGCATTGTTGTAGGCAAACTTGGCATAGGTCAGGTAGTAGTCCCAATTATCTTGCTCATAGGACACATAGTTCCTGAGTATTTGTTCAAGTATTCTATTTATTTGCTTAGTTTGTCTATTGGTTTGAGAGTAGAAGATAGTGGACATAGTGATTTGAGTTCTAAGAGTCTTGAAGAGTGCTTGCTAGAAGTGACTTGTGATTTTGGGGTCATAGTCACTAACAATTACTTGTGGAAGTCCATATCGGTAGAAGATAGACTTGAAGAAGATTCTCATGATTTCAGGGACAGTGACATTGATTGTAGTTGGTTTGACAATTGTAATTTTAGTGAGATGGTCTACAAACATGATAATAGCATCATAGTCTGATTTGGTTCATGGGAGTTATACAATGAAGTCTATTGTGACTTATTCAAACTTCTTGGTCAGAATTGGCAATGGTTGTAAAAGACCAGCAGATGTTTAATTGCTTGACTTATTTCTTTGGCAAAGATCACAACTTTGAACATACTTCTTGATTTCCTTGAGCATGTTGAGCCAGTAGTAGTCTCATTGAATGTTCTTGATAGTCTTTTCAGTTCCAAAGTGACCAGCTAGTGGGGAGTCATGATGTTCATGAAGGATCTTATATCATAGTTCAGGGTTTGCAGGAATATAGACCTTGTCTTAATAGTACATAAGGTTGTTCTTGAAGGTGTACTTTTTCTTAAATTCCTTGGTATCCTTTTGTAGAACCAGATGGTTTTGTTTATATATTATCTTGATCTGGTTAAGGAATTCAGGTACCATAGTGACTTGTAAAATAGCAGTAAGGTTAGGCCTTCTTGAGAGTGTATCTGGTATAACCAGAGTTTTGCCAGGCTTGTAGATGATGTTCAGAGTAAATGTCTGAAGTAACTGACTCTACTTGGCTTGTTGATGAGAAAGAGTTGGTTGGGTATTGATGTACTGAAGAGACCTATGATCAGTGATCACATTGAACTCAATTTCTTCTAGGTAGTGTCACCAGGTCTTGAGGGTATGAATGATTGCCAGGAGTTTCTTTTCATGAGTGGCTAGTTTTTGTTCTGCAGGAGACAATTTCCTTGACTTGAAAGCAATAGGTCTGTGTTCTTGACCATCATCTTAAGAGATAACTGCACTAATTGTGAAGTTGGATGCATTGATAGTAATAGTGAACTTCAAGTTTGGGTCTATGTTTCGAAGAACAGGTGCATGGGTCAGGCAGTTCTTGAGTTCTTGAAAAGCTTGTTGATAGAAGGTATCTCAGATATAAGGAGCATAGTGGTCAGAGTTAGGTTCCTTTCACAGAAGGTTTGTCAAAGATTCTGCTATACCAGAGAAGTTCTTAACAAATTGATAGTAGTATCTAGCCAGACCAAGGAAGGATCTAAGTTTGGTGAGGCTTGCTGGTATAGGCCATTGTTTGATAGCTTGTATTTTCCTGAATTTCTTTGGCTGATACAATGTGTCCAAAGTATTCAACTTGATCCTTGAAGAATTTATGTTTCTTGAGCTTTATATATAGCTTGTATTTATAGAGGATCTTAAGGACTTATTCAATATACTTGAAGTATTCTTCTTTGGTTCTACTGAAGATCAGAATGTCATCAATATATATGAGTACAAAGATATAAAGTTGGTCCTTGAAGATGGTTTGCATGAGATCTTGAAAGGTTGCTGGCATGTTGGTGAGACCAAAGGCCATGACTAGAAATTCATAGAGTCTAAATAGTATCATGAAGGCAGTCTTGGGTATGTCTTCTGGCTTGATTCAAATTTGGTGATACCCAGAGATGAGATCAATTTTGATAAAGTACTTTGCATTCTTGAGGGCATCAAAGATTTGATCAATGAGTGGTAGTGGGTAATAGTTCTTGATAGTGATCTTGTTGAGTATACAGTAGTCTATGTACATTTACAAGATATCATCCTTCTTCTTGACAAATAGGACTGGGGAGCCAAAAGATGACTTGCTTGGCTGAATGACTCCTCACTCAATGAGTTTGTTGAGTTCCTTCTTAACTACTTTAATTTTAAGTAGTGACATACATTACATCTTCTTCTTGAGAATGGCTGCATCTGGTACCAGCTTGATTTTGTGATCATAGTCTCTTGATGGTGGCAGACCAGGCAGTTTGTCCAGAAAGACATCCTTATACTTGTTTAGCAGTAGCTTAATACTTTTGTTGATTGATAGCTTCTTGTCCTCTTTCTTGGATCAGATCAGTATAATAAAGGCACAGATAGTTTTCTTGAGGGCCTTCTTGAACTGAATTGCCAAAAGAGTTGCAATTGGAGTTTTCATCTGAGTCTTGTCTGACTTGATTATAATATTGGCTCTATCTTGAATTAGGGTAACTTCATTCTTGGTCCAATCAATATATGGATTGTATCACATAAGCCAGGGTTTGCCTAAGATCAGGTTATGATCTCCTAGGGATGTCACTTTAAAATCTAAATGTTCCCAGTACTTCTGAATCTTGAGAGGAAGTTTAGTAGTAATTGAGTCAATTGGCAGAGTAGTGTCATCAGTAAT
>RQIL01019243.1:0-10218 GCA_003951145.1 Jimgerdemannia lactiflua | reverse complement strand
TTTGAAATTTCACATAAAGGTAAAATATTTTGATTAATATATTTTTGAAGTAATAATAGTATAATATCAAATTTATATTCTCTAAGATATTGTAAACTTTAAGACAAATATCTTTATGAGTTAATAAACTTTTAATTTTTATATTGTAACATGCCTGGCTCAATAGAGGCAAATTATAAGATTGGGTAGCTGTGTAGATTGGCTTGAGCCCCCAGTTACTTTGTTAAAAAGCAACAAAATGTTCAGGTTTATAGGTCTGGTACTGGTGTTGGTGCGATACTGGTGTCTAGTGGTATAATATTCAACTACTGGAGATTGAGTGATTTCCTAATTTGGCGGTGTTCTTGGATTGCATGTGTGAATGGGTTTCCTTCTAGAGTGGCTGGGTAATTTCATGTGACTTGGGTGGTCGGATTTCTCGAATTTGGTGGATTTCCTTAAAAGCACGGGCTCTCTGGGAATCAGGTGATCAGTTTGTGGCTAATTTGGTGGATAAACCAAATGCGGCGGATCTGCAGATTTTCTTAAGAGTGCGGGTTCTCTGGGTGCAGGTTGCTCACATGACGGGTAATCAGGTTGAATGGTGCGGATTGAGCGGTCAATGTGTTTTCTCAAGCAATGCGGCTAAGCAGGCGATATGGGTTACTTGAACGATGCAGACTAGAACAATGCGGATCGGCGGATCGGCAGACAAAAATGTGGACTTGAATGCAGATTTCTCTTGAAACAGCGAGCTTCTTGAACAATGGTAGGCTTCAAAGTTATGTTGATTGACTAGCTTTGAGAGGCGGACTTAAACTGGAAAGGTGGTGGAGTTCTTCACTCGAACTTGGTGGCAAAACTGGGAAATGATGAACTTCTTTATATCAGAAAGTGGACCAGAGTGGAAATGAACAAGGCTCACAATCTCCTTTTAACAGTAGCTCATCAGCAGACACATATCTCCTAAGTGTTGCAATCCAATTCCTTTAGGACTAAGGGGCTTTTGGCAGGTGTTTCTCCTAAGTATGTTTTGCAGGCAGACTTATCTTTTGCTTTGGATTCAATTTCAGACTGAGGTTTATTCACTCTTGTCTCTGGGGTATTTTATACATTGTAGTTGCTACCTGGTTGCTATCTGGCTAATTATAGAGTACTATTTATGGCAGGATTGGACCTTGGGGTCCACTGGACCTTGGGTCCACTGGACCTTAGGGGTCCACTTTTTCTAATTCAGCTATCTGGGTTATTTATACAGTTTTCTGCAGCAAGAGTTGCTGTGCTGATTACTATGCTATACTAATATTCATGTCATCTTGTAATTTGGGTGATATGTTTTCTTGGCTCATCACATCAGCCCCCACTAAAGGATAGTCTGTCCCAGACTGTCCTTTAGTCATCATTCCAATAAGCATAAGCATCTTCAGCATCTATACCTATACCATCATCTCCTTCTGTATCTGGGTCACTCCATTCTAATTCTGGATCTTCTTCTTATACTTTGGGAAACAGAAAGTCTATTTGTTGAAGAATACTTTGGAAGGTTTCTTTATTCATCTTTTGGATGTCATTTAGATGAAACTGGACCTGTACAAGTGCTCTTACATTTCATTCATATAGGGTGAAGATTTGTTTAGCAGTCCTGACTTCTCTGTGGGTTATACTAGCTAGGTTGCCTATGTAGGATTGTTCTTGTAACAGTTGTCTGATATTGTAGAAGGCTTGCAAGTGGTGAATCTGAAGCAATCTCTGGGCAATGGTGAGATTTTCTTGATGCTTCTGAATCAACTATATTGGAGTTTCTTCAAGTTGGTGGAACTGGGGTAGAGGAATTGGCAGAGCTTGAAAAGAACTGAGGATGAGGGTCTGGAGGCATTGATCTATCCTCTAGTTCATGGTTTGTGTAGATATATCTTGAGGTGATTGATGTGAACTGGGGTTCTCAAGATTCATCCATTCATACTTCTTATATAGATGCTAATTCCTTTGATATTGTGTATAAGATATGGTCCTTCCCATTTTGGTTCCAGTTTGGCAGCAAAGTTTGTTTCAATCATACTTCTTCAAACTAAGACTTGATCTCCAATCTTGATCTTCTGATCCTTCTGTTTTTGGTTATAATACTTCTTTTGTCTTTCCTGGGCCTTGATAATCTGGTTTTGGGCATCTTTTCATAGCTGATCTCCTTTTTCACAGCTGATCTCCTTTTTCAAGAAGCTTTCCAAGATTCTCATGGTCAGCAGTTCTGGTCTTCTTGGCAAACATCATTTCAAAGAGCTTTTGTTTGGTTGAGGCAGCAGGGGTGTTTTGGATTTCCCACAGGATTTCAGGTAAGCAGAGATCCCAATTAGTAGGATTAATCTTAGCAAGTCTTTTCTTGATGGTCTGGTTCATTCTTTTGATCATTCCATTGGTTTGTGGGTGATAGGAGGTAGTTCTTTTCAGGTGGATCCTATGAATTCATACATAACTTGAGATTATGTTATTCACAAATTCAGTTCCTCAGTCAGAGATGAGTTCTTCAGGGGGTCTATATCAGAGGGTGAGGTCATGAAGGTATCCAACAATGGTCAGGGCATCTGCAATCTCCATGGGATAAGCTTTGGACCATTTGGTCAGATGTTCAACAAATACTAGGATATATCTATTTCATTTTGGTGTTACTGGCAGGGGTCCAATTATGTCTACTCCCCATCTTTGGAAGATGTGAGTGGGTGGGGGAATCAGTTGTAGAGGGGCTTGATGGTTCTTTCTTCCTTGATACTTCTGGCATTTCCGTGGAGGCTTCAAGTGTTTCAAAAGATCCGCTGAGAGCGGATGACGCAAAAGCCTCGCTTGGTGCTTAGTATCGCTGTGTAATTAAACAGGACAGCGCCAGGCCATAGACCCCTCACGGAGTGGCTCCGTAAAATCGCCAAAGCGCCCGTCGTCGTCAACAATGATACGACGACGATGGCGACTACTCGCTTATATGATATGTAAAGGTCGCGAACAGCGGCGGGGCTATCGCTCGCCCATGAGCAATGCTACACGCGGTTTGTTAGATTGACCCAGTATTTTTCCCCCGTGAAAGAACATCTGCATCCCAAATGTTCCCTTCGTTTCCAGAAACTTAATCTGCTGCTCCAACTTATTCATCAGCTTCCTACTTTCCTTCAATGTACTTGTCCGTCTGCTCATGCTCCGTCGAGTTAGCTCGAAGCGACCCCAAAGTTGCGGTCTTCTGGTGGCGTTGTGTGGGGCCAACCGACGAAGGGATGTGGAACACCAAATATACGAGTGAAGCGCGCTCCAGGTGTGAGAATGGGAAGCTCTCAGGGCACGACTGGTAACATTGGTCGTGTTCAATTCGAACTGGAATCGATTATCCATAACATTCATTACCTATATATATGTATTTCCTCATTCATGAATACACATTTTCATATAAATATTATTTATTTGTTCGCGATGTTTTATTATTATACGGACAAAACCTCTATCTTGGGAGAAGGAAAAGTTCATTCCTTTCGTAAATTATATTCCGTTCCGCGACAATACGTCATGCTCTCCAATTCCAAATCCTTCTCTTCCATGCTCATTATGGTAAATACCGACAATCACCACACACCTCGCCCACCTTGATCACATCACTCACTCACCAACCGTCCACGCTACGCCCGTTCGCCCCCCTCCGGCGCGTTCGTTAACCCGGCAAGCCCTTCCGATATCTCCCACAGCCTTTTAGCAACGTTCCTGTCGTGCGCGACAGCTTTCGGCTCGACCTGGAGGCACGAGTCCCAATACTTTGCATTGGACGCGCCGGCCTTGTCCGACACGGCGCAGTGCACCGTCGTCATCGCGCCCTGCACACAGTCGCGCGCCACTAGCGTCGCCACTCTGAAGACCAATTTAAGGTACCAGGGGCGGTCCTCGCGGAACCAGATATCTGAGGTAGGGAGTGTGTGGTTTGAGATGGGAATTCCGTGGAGTGGAAAGAAATCCAACAAGCTGACTCACCTGATTTCACAAACCCTGGATGCAGTGCGTGCGTGATAATTCCCGGCTCCTTCCTGGCCAGCTCTTCAGTGAACAAAATGTTCATGAGCTTGGTGTCGCTGTAGGCTTTGAGCGCTCGGTACGACCCGGGCTTCTCGTACTGCAGGTTGTCGAAGTTGATCACACCGTCGAAGTTGCCGACCGACGAGACGTTGATCACGCGCGGGGACGCCGCCCGCCGGAGCTGCGGAAGGAGGAGGTTCGTAAGCAGGAAGGGAGAGAGGTGGTTCACTTGGAGTCTATGAATGGGGAGTTAATAACGTGAATAAAAATGGAGGTGAGGTTCTGCAGCAAACAACTTTATGATGAACCCAAGTAATGGAAGAAACAAAGCACTCACGTCATTTCTATCCCATCGCCCGTTATGGCTTTCTCCATCATCACCAACCCAGCATTATTGATCAACAAATCGAGCTTCTCATGCCCCTTCCCGAACCGCTCTGCAAATGCGTGGATGCTCGCGAAAGAGCACAGGTCCAGCGGCCAGCTCTCAACGTCCTTGTTACCCGTCGTCTCGACGATGTCGGCCGCGGCGAGCGCGCCCTTCTCCTCGTTGCGGCAAGCCAGGATAACATGCGCGTGCATTCGCGCAAGCATACGCGCCGTTTCAAGACCAATGCCTTTGGGAGGGGGTGATTGGGGAAGTAGATGAATTGGGTTTTAGCGTGAGGTGTGCGGTATCTTCGGACCGAGGTACAAAATCAAAGCGAGTGCCTACCCGTATTTGCGCCAGTGACAATGGTGAGCTTGCCGGTCAAGTCCTTTTCTTCTACCTTCAATCTCAGTGAAATCATTTTTCTTCTTTTCTTTTCTTTTTTTTTGCGCAGAAAAGATGTAAAGAAACAGGAGAACGAAATTTGTGGTTATAAAGTGCACTACACGTGAGTGCCCTGTGTATGCACGTCGCACAGAGAACTTGTTACGTAATTATATGCGGCCGGAACTCGGGGAATTAACTCCAGTTTTGGGTATTGGGAGGACGTGGGCCAATCGAGTATTTGACTCATCTTTTCCGTTGTGCCGACATCGACCAAATTGTATCTGTGCCATAAGTGCGTAGGATTTTACCCCCAAGTTCGTCAGAGCAATGGACGCGACCCCACTCCAACTGGTTTATTTATTGCGCATAAAACCTCTGCGATGGTCGTTACGTTGAATTTCTTGAATAACTAATCTTCAGATGGAGCTTAAGCGATAAATAGTGATGCCTGTGAGCTTGAGCTAAAGGTGGTGACTAATTCCTATGTTGCCCCGTCGACTTTACAAATCACACTAATCCATTATTGTCATCGATATACGGAACTCCCATTGAGCATGAAAGAGCACCTACAAATTATCGTAAAGTAGAATAATGAAAACTGTTCCAAAGAGATGATCTGGTAGCATAAAAAGCTCTTTGATTTATATACTTATTAACGGGAACAAAAGAGACAATAAAACCTATAATACAACGGAAAGATGGCAAGGAATAAGGATGTCAAAGATAACTAGTATTTTGCACTATAACGTAGCTCCGTCAGCAACCACACCTGTCGCCGCCGATTGCCCCTCTGTAACGGCACGACTTCCCAAAATCTGCAAAAGCACCTTGATTTGTTCTCGCTGCTCCGCCACCGTCTGCTGCGTCTGGTCCAGTGCCTCCGCCCTCATCTTCAACTCCTCCTTCAACACCCTAACTTCCTCAGGCTCCAATCCGGCCTCCTCCTCGCGCTCCTTCTCCCAATACTTGACAGTATCCGGATCTGCGCCGTAAAAGATGAACTCGGGGAACCAATGCGGGTTTCTTCGCTCGGACGGCAGCAGCATGGTGCGCTCAATCTCAACGATGACCTGGGCGAGCTCGCGCAGCCATCGACGCTTGCCCTGCTCGCGAGCCATGTTGATGACGTCGCTGAGGATGGCGATGAGCACGTTGAGCATCATGATGACAGTGATAAAGGAGAAGGCAATCTTGATAATGTCTACCAATGGGTCGCCGTCCCATGGCGAGATCGAGCTGTAGTCCCCGGTCAGAAATAGGTACGTCGATTTCAGTGACTGATCAAATCGCACGAACTTGTTCACCGTGTCCATTGGCTGCTGAAGCGTTATGCTGATGCTATTGCCGACGAAACCCGTGAGGGGCGCGGGGGGGGGGATGACTTGGCCGCGAAGATAGATGAAGAGGCCGTTCGCAAAAGCTATGAAGCAGTGATGGCAATTTGAGTGAGTCGTTTATGGACGATCCCGAAATCATTTACCAAATGTCTGATTCACTTACCGAGGACCAGCAGCGCCAAAATCATCAGGAAAGTTCCCACCTGCTTAAGCAGCTCCCACAAAATGTCCACGTATGTGCCAATGGCACGGAACACTCTTAGCTGGAGCAACGTGTGGACCCATATCAGAATGGCCGTGAGAGACAGCACCCAATTCTGCTGCGGAAGGTTCGGATTCTGGATAATCGGCACTGCCGACGCGATCGTGAACCCGATCGTCAGCAAATCGAACCAATTATACCACGACTTAACGTACCGCAGTCGCTCCGATATCGCCTGCATGATCTCGTGACACAAATTCGCTACAGAAAACAGCACGACGATAACCATAAGTGCTAACGCCGTCTGCGGGTGCGTTCCCACAGGGTCTGATACCATGATCGCTGCGGCGAAGAAAGCGGCGCTATTGACGAGATGCGGAATCATACGCAACCATATCCATCGTGTCCTGGCGAATGTTCGCCACTTGAACATGATGGTTGCCTCCATCATGGGCAGATCAAAGATATCGTCGTTATCAAACAGGTAATCGACGACAGCGGTAAAGGGACTGCGCGGGTGGATCCAGCTGTCGCGGTAGGTGAGGTTGACATAGCTACCGAAATGGGGGAGCGAGTTAACGCACAGCACCGTTGAATCCCCCCGCAGCGGGAAAAGGCCCGTCAAGTCCAGATCCGGGGGCTGGAACACTTCGCAAAGGTACCGCCGCACCAGGAACAAGCGCCACGCCCACTCGGAGTTGACGTCAATCAGGCACGCCGCGGGTGCAAGCGGTGCCATTTCCTGGCCCGAGATGTACTTGGTTGCAACGCGGCTGAGATCGTCCGCGGCAGTGAGAGTGAAAGGGGATGACACACAGGCGGCCGTGTGGAGGAAGGTAAGCGCGACCTTTGGGGAACCCACGCAGAGAAGGTTCCAGCCGGCTGTCACGGAGCGCAGGTAGGCAGGACGGGTGGTCATGGATCGGAGGAAGTAGGGGAGTAGGATCCTGGCCTGTGGGCTCGAGCTCGAGGACAGTTTTTTGCTGGTGTCGGCGGACATGGGAAAGTCGGAGTGGACCGTGGGTGAGGTGCTGATGTACAGATCGTTGGATTGCAGGAGCTCGAGGATGAAATTCACACCTTGGTCGAAGACCCGCTTGTGCGCTGAGGTGTACGCGGTCGAGTCGGCGATGTAGCGGTCGATGCCGATCAGCATGTTGAAGTGCACGATACCCAGAACCCGGATGATGGGATACTCCTTGACGCACTCCGTGATCCTCACCTGGCAGCCGTGAAGAAGAGTGTCAAAGAGGGGCAAGCCGGCGATCGTGGAACACGCCGCGGTGGACTGGAGGAGATGAACAAAGGTCTCAAATGTCCTCAGTGCTGTCTTATATACGGACGTCGCCGTTAAATGCAGTGGAACATCCTCCATAATGCGGTTCGCATCATGCTGCCGAACGATCTGAATACGTCTAATCTTCCTCTTCTTGGGCGATAGAAACGCGTCAACGGGACCTTGCGCATCCTCTTCTTCATACATGACGTTAACATCTCCTCCAGCAATGATCTGCGCGTACTCAAGCACGGCAGTCCTGTCGTCGTCGACGCGCCACAGCTGGAAGTAGGTCTTGTCGGCGACGAAGAAGCGATTGGGACCGTCGAGGAATTTGACCTTGAATATACATTTGGTGGCGTCGGTGCACCATCCCAAGGGGAGGTCGAATATGACCTCGCCGCCGTACAGCAGATTGATCCGCCAAGACTCGTGCTCGCCGTCGTTCACCATCACCTCTAGCGAGCGCGTACCGTCTTCGGAGTAAACGATCGTCTTCTCGGTTCGGCTTTCGGTCTCATGCGAGAACCAGCGTTGCATAACGTTTCCGTGAGTAGTTGGGATCTCGTCGCTGGGTGACAGAGGGGGGTAAATCAAATTGAATGGGGAGCTGTAATTTGCGTGAAAAATGGGTATGAGAAAATCTTAAAAATACATACCCTTCCTTCATGAGCTTTGGCTCGGTGTAATCTTCTGTTGGATTAATCGCTTCATCCAAGGGTGTTATCGCTTCCAACGCCCATGTTGTACCTTGGCGAAGTATGATGCACCAATACTCATCGCTCCGAAATACCCCCTCAATGTCCTGCATCGGAAGGTTCAAGTGGACCTGTGGATCTTCATTACTGTAAAAATTCCATCGGTAGAGTTGCGTCGACGGGGGATAGTAGCCGACCCCGAGGGTCATGGTGATGCAACTGTCATTATGCGTGAAGGCGAAGTACTTGAGATGCGGCGTAATCTTCTCCCTCTCACCCACCTTTACGGATGTCAGCTCGACCAGATTTTCCAGCAGGATGACACGGATGTAGTACGCCTTCGTCTCAGCGTCGACGCCAAACGTCGCCAACATCCTGTTTCCGCGCGACAGTGCATATTCGATGGGCCGGAAATTGATTGGCATGAGCAGCTCGGCCATATGGAGGGAATGCAGGCTGGCGAAGTTATCGCGGTCGATAGCGTTGGTGCTGTAGTACTTCTCGGTGAGCCTCCAAGAAGCGCGACGGAGATAGAGAGAGTTTGGGACGTCGTTGGCATATCGGTGAATTATGTTCTGTATGTGCGAATCGTATACGAGGATGAGGGCCTTGTCGCTGTCGGATATGACGAGGTTTTCGATGCCGCCCTGGTCATCGTACGCGAACCACGCCTTGTTGGATTGCAGGTTGGAGAGGGCGATATGCACCACGTTACGGCGCCCGTCGTCGAGGACTGTGTGCGTGACAGCCCCGTGATGGAGACTGGAACTTTTGGAAACGCCGTAGATGACATAGCCACCGCAGTTGGAGATCGCGAGCGCGCCAAGGTAGCTGCTATGCGTGTCGACGGAGACGGTGATTTGGAAGAGCTTCGAGTATCGGAAGTCAGGCTCAAATCCCACCGTCCACCATACAATTGTCATGGTTGGATTGCGACTTGCGCCGTGGAAGGTTACGAGTCGGTGGCCGTCGGTCGATGGTTCGGCTCTTAGCATGGGTGGAAGGCTGGGTGATAAAAAAAGAATGGGAGATAGTGTTAGCGGCGGCATGGGTATGCGAATTGGAGACGCAATAAAAAGACAATGAAGCATGGAAACCGTACTCATTTTCCCCGTTTTCGTCGATGTTTGTGATTTTATGTGTTTTAAATACATCGCTCGAATTTTCCATCTGAACCACCCATGTTTCGCGTTTGGGTTTGGTGATGATGACGGGTTCGGTTATGTCGACTCCAATCAACCGGACGCTGCTAGGAGACGTCATGCCTTTGCGGGAAGTTGGTTGAGACAGCTTGAGAGGGTTAGTTCTGGCGGATATGAACTAGAGGAATTTTGACATGTTTGTCCTTTTAACACTTTTGGCGAAACGACTCAAATGAGGGGGACCCCAGCCACACGGCTTCCCTGATTTAAGCCTGTTGGCCAAATTGGAACTAGGCAACTCGGGTTCGGTTCTTTACAAACACCAACTGAAATCCTCAAACAACCACATCTCACGTCTCCCCTTTTTGAAGAACTCCCTCAACCTTCGGCCTCCATGGCCCAACGATTATCTGGCTAGTGTTTTTGATTGTCATTCAAAACCTCGCTATGTTCGCGCCTGGAGCAAATTTGTGGACCCATAATTCGCTTGCTATTTTTAGATCCGGCCATAGCAACCACCGAATAGCACGGGATATGCAGCTTTAATTTTCCTTGTGTACCGTGTCATAAAATGGATGAACCAGCAAACTCCGAGAATATGCAGGATAGTATTTTTGGGCATGCCCATAATGCGGGACTATAGTGCAGATGGTTGTATGCATTCCTAGCCCACAATGACATTTATTTTATCTTCATTGATAAGACATCTTATGTACAATTTTCTCGAAAGCAACGCAATTAAGTTCATCGACTCACTTTCTTTTTCTTTTTTTTTTTTTTTTTTTT
>RQIL01019232.1:0-10220 GCA_003951145.1 Jimgerdemannia lactiflua | reverse complement strand
CTATAATTTAAGCTAAAGTAGTATATATCCATCATTTACTCTGACCTTATCTCATCTATAATTTAAGCTAAAGTAATATTTATCTATTATTTACTCAATCTTAAGTTAAAGTGATATATATTTATTGAGTTAAAATAATATATATCTATCATTTACTAATCTTGAGTTGAAGTAGTATTTATTTATCAAGCTATATATATTTATCATTTACTCTGATCTGATCTCATCTACAATTTAAGCTAAAGTAGTATATATCTATTATTTACTCTAACTCAATCTCATCTATAATTCAAGCTAAAGTAATATATATTCATTATTTATTCTGATCTGATCTGATCTATATCTATAGTATATATCTATTATTCACCTCACTTACTCTATATATTGTGGCATACTTTTGGTATAACTTTATAAAGCTTCTTGTATAGCTCAATGTGCTACTTGGTGAAGTGTGGTCTTAAATTAATAGGAATTAAATTGTTTGTATTGATTATGGGTTGGTGGTCATGTGATGTGTCATTCAATTTGTTCATCGATGGCTCAATTAATTTAGTAGTCAATGGGTAGGTGGTTATCAATCATTCATACAAAGAGTATTCCTGGTGACAGTTACTTGATTGGGAGCACTGCTTGTATGCATGGCAGGACAGTTATTCTTTTTATCCTAGCAGACGTTTTGTTGATCAATGTGTGGTGGCGATCAGGATCCAAATACAAGTAGTCAATCTTTTTAATCTTGGCAGTCTGAGTGAGTTAGTCATTGATTGTGGAGCAACAGCAATCTTAAAACTTGGCAGTTTGGGTCTAACATGCATGGGAACTTGTAGGTGCAGTCTGTGATGGTGAGTTGGGAATCATTCATAGTGATGGCTCAGTTACTCATGTCATATATTCGATTAACTTGCTAACTTGAGGGTGAGTGGTTTTCTGATAGGACTCTTGGGTGTGCTACTTGAATGTGTGGCAGCTAACTGACTTGAAAATTCGTGGCGGTCCATGGCAGCAATTTCATTAAACTTGGTGGCTTCCTTAGCAGTAGCAATGTAGATTTCAGTATATGATAAGAGAAATTCTTTAATTCAAACCTTGAGCAATTATTGCTCTAGTTGTTTTGTTCTCAGAATTCCAGTCTCTTGGAGTTTTTTCCCAAAGTTCTCAAAACTTAAATTGATATTGCAAATCAATTGACTGAGGTTTATTCACTATAGTTTGGGGGGGTATTTATACAGAGTTGTGTGTGGATTTTGCTAAGTATATAGTGTGACAGTAATCTCAGAATAGTGATATCATCACAGAAGACAGTCTTTCCTTACAAACCACTAGATCAGGATAAAAGAAGATTATATGACATGACTCACCTAGGCTACAAGATGAGTGATAATGATAAATCATAAGTCATAATAACTACAAAACAGATGCCTCAAGGAATATAAAGAAAGGATCAAGAAACCATAGTAGTAGCAATCCAAACAATACTCATCAGACCCCAAAATAGTTCTAAAGACTTACTATAAACAAAATGTCTGCCACTTACCAAACCTTAAGATCCAGGAGCCACCAAGGTATCTCAGTCCAAGAAAGGATATTCCAAGACATCAGAAGAGCCATAAGGACCTGCACTGAAAGGATTCCTAGCCTCAACCTGGGTACTGGAGACTTTTATCACTTTATCCTTTACTGCTATGAAATGGAGACAAGGATTACTACTGCTACTGAATGCCTCTAGATGTGGCAGGAATATGAAATAGGAAACCTTCTCTGCTGAGAGTTCCCTCAGGCCAGTCCCTAAGAGATACAAGATGCCATCTCAATAGATATCTGTGAGTTGAGAGTAGCCAAAAAGATCTATCAGGTCTTCAGGTATGTACCTTGGTCAATCCCTAACTTGGAGTATACCAGAGTCTCAGACTTTAAAGAATTATCAGCCCACTATACAGATTCATTGAAAGCAATAGTGGCCCATGAAGCCCAATCCACCATCACTCTCAAAAGTGACGAGATAGAAGAATTCTGGAATCCCATCCTCC
The DNA here is from genome assembly GCA_003951145.1 of Jimgerdemannia lactiflua. Lineage (NCBI taxonomy): Eukaryota > Fungi > Mucoromycota > Endogonomycetes > Endogonales > Endogonaceae > Jimgerdemannia > Jimgerdemannia lactiflua. Next base: position 8,193 of record RQIL01019232.1, on the reverse strand, counting down.
AGGACAATACAGATCAATTTCTATAAGAATTGATCTCAGTATTCCAAGGTTCCAGTATTTAGGTCAGACCCCCTTAAGATCCTACCTTTGTCTCTTACTTCATGGAGGAGAATATCATAGATTGGAGAACTCCCGATCTCCTTCCTGCCACTGCCAAACATGATGACATCACCAGTAATGACATCATCCTACCAACTGGTACTCACAAAGCAGAGATATTCACTAATCTTATTTCCTTTGAAGACATTCCATCTCCAACTTCCAGCCTTGATAAGAGTGATGAAGATGAAGCCTCCAGAGCTCTGAACATTCTGCTTTAACTTGTTTGTATAACTGTTTGCCCAAACATGAAATTGTTCCAGCACTCTGAATCTATGTAACTGAAATCAGACTTGCATCCTGATCTTGTACAACCACTGTACTTACAACTATAGTTTTCTATATTACTGAATTTTATATTTTTAGCTTTATATCTTAGTAATCATTGTGTTATATTTTGTATAAATACCCCTCTTATTTCCTTAGAATAAAGTCAGTATCAAACACTCAAACATTCAAGTATCCAAACTCCCAAAAGCATAAAAGTTCTAGTTCACTACTCAATTCCAAGCAAGCAAATCCAAGAGATAATAGAATAGTTTAAAGATAAGAAGTTTGAGGACTATAAGACCTTAGAAAGGTACTCCAATAGAACTTGCTTATAACAAACTTGTAGTTGGTCTAAGAGATATACCTTGAAGAGAATCTAATGTACTTGGAGAACTAAGCACTCCCTATGTGACAATGGCTAAGTAATTATTAATTCCCTACTCTTGAATTAGCATAGATTTGGAAGTTAAGTGACTAACTAGTAGAATAAGACTAATCCTTTGTTTGTGACCAATAAGGCTAGTTAAAGTGCAGTCACTGTTTGTGCAACTAACTAACTAGATCAAATTTGGCTAATAGAACTGTCACTGTTTAACCTGAAGTTTAGTGTGACTGGGATTATGTCATCTTCTTCTTCTTTCTCATTTTCTTCAGGGTGTCTGGCCAAATCATTTTCTGTAACTTCCACCAGTGAGCTGACTTTAGTTGGAAGTTCTGAGAGTGTTGAGGAGGTATCTACATGTCTTTCCAAGAGGTTATTGAAGTCCTCTTCCTACAAAACAAATGGGTCACTACTATTTTCTTAGTCCTGGTCTTGAAGAGTGATGTCAGCAGTGATGATGTCACCACTGATGATGTCATCATCAGTGAAAGACATGGAGTACTCTTGCTGCTCTTGTAGTCTCCAGTCTATGAGGTTTTTTTCCACAAAATAGAGAATATCTGTGGGGTTTTGTGGGGTGCAGATCCTCAGGAGAGGGCCTTGGAATAGAGCAATTAAACCACAGATAAACTGGTCTGAATTGTCTTCTAAGAGGGAGTTCCAGAGGTCTTGTACTTCTTCACTCTTAACTGAAATAGTAGATTGGGTTTCTTCTGCTACTATTTCTTCTAAGTGGTCCACCCAGCAGCTTGACAGTCTTGAATGTCTGAGGTCTTGATATACTGTAAATTTGAGATAGCTCAGGGAGTATGTCTGAAGATTTGATGGACTTTTCTAACCAATTGCTGCTCATGCCTGTCTATGCATGTGGTGTCTGCAATTTCTTGATGGCTGGCCTCTAGGAACTCTTGGCAGAGGTGGTGTCCTATCTTATACTTCTGCCATATGAGTAGGCATTGAGTGGCCATTGAGATTCTTGTTTCCATTTCATGGTGGTTCAGAGTATAGTGATAGAGGTCTCTTGTATAGAGGTTCAAACTGGGGATCCTTCTAGTGTGCAGTCTCATGGCCCTTCTGATGTCATTGAACATCTATTCTTAGACTGATAGCCCAGGGTGGCTCCTTGACCTTGCTGTTTGGCAGGTGATGGCAGACATTTGTTTGTAGTAAGTCTTCTTGGTTGTAGATGCTGTTGTACTTCTTCTTGATGCTCCTTTTTATATTCTTGAAGGTCTTCTCCTTTGGTCTGGGGGTAGGGTTACCTGATTGTCAGTAGTATACCACTGGGGTCATTATGAGTCATTATGAGTTTCTGATAAAGATCATCTTATAATCAAGATGAGTCATGACTTATACTTAGTGGCTTGCAAAGTAACAGCAGTCTTCAGGTTCTGATGTCACTAGGTTCAAAGGCATTGTTACATCTGCTCCTTGCAAAACTAGAGCCATTCTCAGTGGTGAGTTATACAGAGATTGCAGTATCTTGATTTCTCCAAAGAACAGGTTATTGGTGCATTAGTGGAGACTGGCCATCCTTGTATAGGGCAGAGGGCCTATTACTGGACTAACCATCTAGGAGGGGTTTGAACCCAGCTAGTAGCTTCATTTCAGTATGCTTCAGTTTACTAAATGTTCTACTGGTTCTGGGGTCCCAAAGTAAACTTCTGATGCTTAAGATACTAGTTATTGCTGTATGTTGTTAACAATTCAAGAAAGTCAATACAGAGATTCATCAATGTGTTTTGTCTCCCTCGGATAGTAGAGTCTGATACAGTTGTAGTGTATCTTGGTCTTGAGAATCACTCTATCTAGGGTCTTGAGTTGATAGGTGTAGTTCGCAAACACTTGGTGTATGAGATAGGGTCCTTTCCATTTTGGTTCAAGCTTAACACTCCAGTTTCCTTTTGGTAAACCAAGACTTATTATCCAATGAACAGGGGCTCTAAGTCAGCTTTGTGGTCATAGTACTTCTTCTGCCATTCTTGTGCTTGTATGATAAATCCTCATGCTTGCTAGCATACTTTGTGCAACTGGGCAATCTCCTCAGTGACTCATTTCATCAAATTTAGTTGAACTGGTTTAGCAGGATCTTGTACTTCTCAACCATATACTAAGTAGAAGGGGGTCTGTTGGATGGCAGTGGTCTTTGAGGTGCAGATACTGAACAGAATTGCTAGGAGGTAGATATCCCAATTCAGTGATCTTGGATTCTACTGAGACCTCACTTAATGGTTTGGTTCATTCACTCAGTAAGTCCATTCACCTGTAGGTGGTAAGCTGTTATTTGCCACAGCTTGATCTTGAAGTTACTTACAAAGGTCTTCATTGCTTTGTTGACAAATTCTCAGCCTTGGTCTATGATGATTTCTTGAGGGATACCATAGTGACTGAAAATTTCATCATACAGGATTCCAATGATTGTCTGAGCATCAGCAGTCTCAATGGCAAAGACTTTGGGCCATTTCATCAGGTGGTCTTCAATGGTGAGAATATAGCATCTTCCTTAGTAAGTTACTGGTAGGGGTCTAATAATGTCAATTCCAAGTCTCTGGAAGGCTTTGGCTGGGGCTGGGATTGGTATTAATGGTGCTTTGTTGGTTGGCTTTTTTTGGTATCTCTGGCAAGTGTCATATTGTTAAATATGTATAGAAATCTATTTCCTCATCTTGGGCCACCAGTATCTTTTCTTGATTCTGGCAATAGTAGCTCTAATTCCTCAGTGTACATTCTGATCATGGTTGACTATAAGTATTCTTGGTATCTCATCTTCTCTTGGGACTTGGGTGTATTGGTCTCCTTCTACTCTCCAAAGTTCACCATTGCCTTCTTGAAATTTCATGAAGTTTCTCTGGATAAACAGCTTGTGAGCTGGCTAGATTCCTTTCTTGAAGCTCCTGTGATACAGGCTCCAGATGAGGGCGAGGCACAATTCTTGGTTCATTTGGGAGAGTGGGAAGCAGCCTTCTCTTGTGGGGGCTCCTTTCCTTCTTGAGTTCATGGGATTCTTGACAAGGTGTCCACATTGGAATTCTTGATACCCTTCTTGTAGACAATAGTGAATTGATATTCTTGCAGAGATATGATCCATCTGGCAAAGATTTCTGAGGGCTCTGGTTTCTTGAACAACCAATGGAGGGCTTGATGGTCTGTAATGAGGGCAAATCTCTTTCCTAAGAGATAGTGTCTAAAGTGATCTACTGCCCATACTACTGCAAGGCATTCTAATTTGGTAGTACCATAGTTTGCCTGAGTCTCAATGACACATTCCTTCTTCTGGTCATCTTGCTGGAATAGAATTGATCCAAGTCCAAGAGTAGAGACATCAGTTGCCAGAATGAATAGTTTGTCAAAATTTGGCTGCATCAGAACAGGGGCTTCAGTGAGGGCCTTCTTGAGTAGATCAAATGACTTCTGCTGATCTTCCTTTCAGTAGAATGGTTGGTCCTTTTTGGAGATATCTCAGAGTGGTGTGGTCTTATCTGAAAATCTTGAGATGAATCTCTAGTAATAGGATACTAACATAAGGAAGGATAGGGTCTCCTTTGCTGAGGTAGGAACTGGGTAGTTCTTGACTTTCTCTACCTTATATAGGTCAGCATGTATTCCTTGAGCTGAGATAACATACCCCAGATATTTGACTTGGTGTTTCCCAAAGAAGCATTTCTTGGCATTGAGTCTGAGTTCTGAGCTTCGAATGGTATCAAACACTTCATGGAGGTCTTGTAAGTATTGCTCAAATATCTCAGAGTAGATGATTACATCATCTATATGAGGTTCTGATAGACATGGTTCATCATTCTTTGGAATGAGGTTGGTGTATTACAGAGTCCAAATGGTATCTGGAGATATTTGTACTATCCTCATCTGATGATGAAGGCTGTTTTGCAGATGTCTTCCTTAAAAATGGGTATTACTTGGAATCCTTGGAACTGATCTGTGGTGGTCATGTACTTGGCTTTCCTGAGGGCATTGAGAAGGTCATCTATTCTTGGTAGTGGGTAGGCATCTTCTGTGATGACTTTGTTGAGCTTTCTGAAATCCACAACTAATCTCCATCTTCCTTTCTTTGATATAATGATTGCTGGTGAAGCCCAGGGGCTTGATGAGGGTCTGATAACTCCATTTCTTCTATGTATTGTTGTTCAAACTCGATCAGATGATGTGGTGTTCAATAGGGGTACTGTCAGATAGGTTTCGCATTTCCAGTATATATGGGGTATTCTCTATATTGATATGGTGGGAAGTTATTGTATGTAGTGGTAAATATATCTTTGTATTCTTCTATCAACTCTTGTATCTATTGTTGCTGATCCTTGGTTAGAGTTGTCTTGATGTCAATAGCTTTGATTACTGAGTCTTCCTCCCTGATACTATCAGTCTCACCAGAGAGGGCTTGCCATTTCCCAAAAATTCAAAGACTTCTTTCTTGTAGGTGTCTATCAGTGGTTCAAAATATCTCAGTATTGTTCCTTTGGGGATGGTGGTCATCTTGAAGCCCATGTTTCTGATAGAGATGTGAATTGGTGACATCTAGTCATGAATTCATTCTTCTGCTAGGAGTAGGTGATATCTTTCTTGAAGCTCCATTGATGGTGCAAATATCAAGTTATCTGCTTCTTCTGGGAGGTATACATCAAGGCCTCTTTGCTAGTAAGATTGCAGGATGATGTCTTTCCTTGCTCAGATAGGGTGGCAGATATAGGGTCTCATCTATCTGAACTGGGCTACTCTCGCTACATAAACTCAATGGGTGGTTCCTGGCAGTCTCTATTAGTGCTTCCAAAGCCTTCTTTTCCTCTCTTGGTGTTGTCCAGTTGCTTCATCTCTTGAATGGTGGGTTGTGAGGTCTTGATGAAAAGTATCTCACAGATAGCTTTCAAGGGACTGAAGTTTTGGTGGGTCCTTCCTTCCATTGTTGTAGATAATGACTTTGGGGGGGCCTCGGTAGTCCTGATCAATGACTCCTCCTTCCACGGTAATTCCTTCAGCTGTCAGAGATGATTTTGATGTCAGTTGACCATAGAGTCCTGGTGGTATAGCAAGTACAATCTGAAGATCAAAGGTCCTGGTACTTCTGGATCAGATCACTACTTGATAGGGAAGACAGAGGTCATATCCAACTGATCCTTCTGTCTGTGCAAGAGAGGGCTGGGCCCAAGGTGAAAGTAGCTTGACTTGGATAACCAGCTGAGTTTTGAGAAATAGAACTCCAGCAGCTACAATTGTGGGTGAGAACTCCATTCGCTCTGGCTTAAAGAATGGCCAGTGTGCTCCTGTCTTTGGGTTCCTTGTGTAATTGAATCCAGTTCTTCCAAGTGGGTCCAAAGCTTCCATGAGAGTAAAGGCAAGATTGACTCCTTGATTTCTCTCATATGGGTGGCAATGCTAATAGATGATGGCCAGAATTTCCAATAGTAGGTCCCAAATAGTGGTCTTGTTCTTTGCTTTGCAGTTTCCTTCATGGTTGATTTCTTTGCATTTTTGGCAGACCCAGTAGATTTGGAGTTCTTGCAGGGTAGGGTTCTTTCTCTTAACTTGGCTCTTATGAACATCTTCACTAAGGTAAACACTTCGATGTTCACACCAGTAGCATGTAAAAGTCTTTCCACAATCACAGTGTCCTTTCTTGACAAAACCTTTATTTCACTCCTTAACCTCCTTGCTGGTGGGGTATCTCTTCCAGTACTTGTCATAGGTGGGCAGGGTAATCTGAAGAGCTCGGGTGATAGTGTAGGAACTGTTGCTATTCTTTTCGATTGTAAGGGTCTCTACAGGTTGCTGAGAAAGAACCTTCTGTTGTTCTTGGTAAGTCTTCTTGAAGGTCTTTAAAGTTGCTTGGATGGGAACTGGTGCTTGTTTCCATTTATCTCTATCTCAATTGCTGGCATTGGAACCTTCTTGATGTCCAGGATTCAGCAGTTGATGCAATCATCTCTTGGTAAGTAGAAGTGGTTGAAATGCTCACACTTGCCTAGGTGGAAGGCTCACATAATTCGATTTTCTACCAATGGGGGTGGTGGTTGTGTGGATGGTCCTGCAAACTCATATACTGCTCTTTCATTATTGTCTCCATCAATCCTTAACTGTAAGCCTTTGATATCAATGACCCCAACAAAGGGTTCTTCTGATCTGCTATCTTGATCTCTAGGGGCATCAAAGTCACTTCCTAATTCTTGTAGGAAATTGGCTTCACTTTCATCCTCATCCTTAGTAGTAGTAGTTGTTTTACCATGTCCTTGCCATTCTGTCTTGAAGGCTTGACTTGCTTTCCTTGATGATTCTCTTGATTCGATGGGTACTTTGTACTTCTGTTCATGAATGGTGAAGACTAGGAGTTGCCTTCTGATATCCACATTTACTCCAACTCAGTGCATCCAATCTGTTTCTAAGATCAGGTTATAGGAGGTTGCAGGGGTCACAATAGCTTGGGGAACATTGAGGCAGGCTTTCCCTACTTGAATGGAGATGTCTCACACAAGTCCAAGGGGGGTAGATGCCAATCCATCTACCATAATGACTCTTGCTTTAGTTCCTTTGTCAATTCCCCAACTGATTCTTTTCAGTATTCTCTAGGTAATAATGCAGACTGCTGCTCCAGTGTCAATAAGAATTCAGGCATTTTCTCTATGTACTTTTCCACTTATAAGCCTTATAGATTGGTGTTCTTGATACCGATTTTCATGCACCACATGGATAGTGTTGGGCTCTTGTATATGTAGTCCTTAGACAGGAAGTCTCTTGGTATCCTCCTTGGCTTCCTTCAGGAATTTTGGCCTAACTTCTGGTACATTCTTGAGAACTTGCTCAATAGTAAGACCTGCATTCTGTTGACAGATCTGGTCCCAAAGAGAGGCTGCTTCATGAGGTCTGCTGCTCCTTCTGTGTCTAGATCCTGGGTAGGGTTTCTCATTTCTGATAGGCAACTCATCAGCTGAAGATTCTTCACCCATATGTTCATCTTCTTCAAAGTCAGGCAGAGTGGTACTCGGGGTCATCCTGGATGGTTCTGCTTCTACTTCAGGGGTATCTCTTCTGACTCTCTTGCCCTTCTCTTGTAGAGTATCTGAGAAAGAATGACTATATCTAGAGTGCTTTAAGGGGGTGCTACAGGAGGCATGGTGGGGGACAATGGGAGATATTGAAGAAGAGGTTGCTGGGAGGAGTGGGGAATGAATGGCTTATGCTGGGGTGGGCTTTGACAGTGTGGGTGGGGTTGGCAGGGCATTGGCAGGTGGTATTTGAGGAGAGTGAGAGGATGTCAAAGGAGGAAAAGTTGGTGAGGTGGGAGGACCTCCTAGTAGACATTTTGTCAGGGTGGCAGAAGGGGTGGGGCCCACAGAGGGGTCACTGCCAGAAGCTGGTGGAGGTAATATGTGAAAGGAGTGAGAGAAGAGTACAAGTGGAGGGTGGGGAGGTTGGGTTTGCAAGAGTGAGTGTAGGGG
>RQIL01019221.1:0-19766 GCA_003951145.1 Jimgerdemannia lactiflua | reverse complement strand
AAAATAAAAAAAAAACAATGCAGATTAGCAGATAGAAATGTAGTGGACTTAAACTGGCAGACTTCTTCAGGCTTCAAAGTTATATGGGATGACTGGCTTTGAGAGGCAGACTTAAACTGGAAAATGGTAAACTTCATTTCAGACTTATCTGGCAAGTGAACCAAAAAGGAGGACTTCTTTGTATTAGAAAGTGGACTGGAGTGGAAATGAAGTACCAATGCTCATAATAATCTCCTTTTAACAATGACTTATCAGCAGGCATATCTCCTAAGTGTTGCAATCTAATTCCTTTAGGACCAAGGGGCTTTTGGCAGGTATTTCTCCTAAGTGTGTTTGGCAGGTAGACTTGTCTTTTGCTTTTGGTTTTGATTTTGGACTATTCTCTTTGTATCAGAAAGTGAACCAGAGTGGAAATGTATTTGCAATTTCGGACTGAGGTTTATTCACTCTTATCTCTGGGGCATTTTATACATTGTGGTTGCTACCTGGTTGCTATCTGACTAATTATAGAGTGCTATTTATGTCAGGTATTTTCTGTTTTAGTATAAGTGTGTAGGTTCAGCATAGGTGTACAGGTCCAGTACAGGTGTGCAAGTCCTGCACAGATATATCTTTTTGGTAGTCTGGGTATTTATATAGTTTTTTGCAGCAAATGGTTACTGTGCTGGTTACTATGCTGTACTAAGTGTTCATGTCATCTGGCTATAATTCAAGTGATACGTTTTTGTGGCCTGTCACATCAGCCCCCACTAAAGGATGGTCTGTCCCACACTGTCCTTTAGTCATCATTCCAATAAGCATAGACATCTTCTGTATCAATGCCTGTGCCATTGTCTTCATCTTTATCTGGATCACTCCATTCTGCTGGTTCTTCATCTTCTTCTGGAAATAGAATTTCGACATGGTTGATGATACTTAGGTAGGTGGCTAGGTTCATTCCTCATATATCATACCAGGGGAACTGTGCCTGCATCAAAGCTATGGTGTTTTGTTGGTAGAGTGTGTAGAGTCTGTCTGTGGCAGTGACATTCCTTCTTGATAAACCTATGGTGTTCCTGATATAGGTTTTCTCTGGGGCTGGGAGGTTCTGCATCTGTTCTCCAATTGCATAGTGTGCTTGCAGTTGATGAACTTGAAGCAAATGTCTTTCCAGGACAAGATTCTCTTGATGAATCTGAATTTTTTAGAGGGTGTTTCCATTGGCTTCTTTAAATTGGAGAAGAGGGACTAGCAGTGATTAAAAAGAGCTGAGGACAAGGGTCTGGAGGTGTTGATCAATCCTCTGAGTTATGGTTTGTGCAGATATATCTTGAGCCAATTGATGTGAACTGGGGTTCTCAAGATTCATCCATTCATACTTCTTATATAGATATTGGTTCCTCTGATGTTGTGTACAAGATATGGTCCTTTCCATTTCGGATCCAGTTTGGCAGCAAAGTTTGTTTCAATTATGCTTCTCCAAACTAGGACTTGATCTCCAATCTTGATCTTCTGATCCTTCTGTTTCTGGTCATGATACTTCTTTTGTCTTTCCTGGGCCTAGATAATCTGGTTTCAGGCATCTTTTCACTGCTGATCTCCTTTTATAAGAAGCTTTCCAAGGTTCTCATGGTCAGCAGTTCTGGTCTTCTTGGCAAACATTATTTCAAAGGGCTTTTGCTTGGTTGAGGTTGCAAGGGTATTTCGAATTTCCTACAGGATTTTGGGTAAGCAGAGATCTCAATTGGTAGGATCAACCTTGGCAAGTCCTTTCTTAATGGTCTAGTTCATTCTTTGGTCATTCCATTGGTTTGAGGGTGATAGGAGGTAGTCCTTTTCAGGTGTATCTCATGAATTTGTGTATAACTTGAGATTATGTTATTCACAAATTCAGTTTCTTAGTCAGAGATGAGTTCTTCAGAGGGTTCATATCAGTGGGTGAGGTCATGAAGGTGTCTAACAATGGTCAGGGCATCTGCAATCTCTATGGGATATGCTTCAGGCCATTTGGTCAGATGTTCAATAAATACTAGGATGTATTTATTTCATTTTGATATTACTGGCAGGGGTTTAATTACATCTACTCCCTATCTTTAGAAGATATGAGTGGGTGGGGGAATCAGTTGTAGAGGGGCTTGATAGTTCTTCTTTTCTTGATACTTCTGGCAGGTGTCACATTTTTGGATGATGTCTTGGCCTTGTGCTCCGAGGTGGGGCCAATGTTGATATTATTCTTGAATCTTGTCTTCTCTACTTATCTGTCCTTGGTGGGCTTTCTGGTGTTCTTGTTAGATGAGATCTTCTTGCTCCTTAATGGTCTTGGGAACTTCTTTGAGGGTGCAGTTCCAAGGTACATCCTTCCTTTGGTTCATTGAGTCATGTGGGAAAGAACATCAATATTGTTATGAGTTCTTCCCACTTTGTGGATGATGTTGATTTCATAATCTTGGAGGATAAGGATCTATCAGGCAAGGATTCCAGTGGGGCCTTTTCAGTACAGTAACTATTTGAGAGCTGCATGGTCTGTGATCAGGGTGAACTTTCTTCTAATGAGGTAATGTTTGAACAGAGTGACTGCCCATATGACTGCAAGGTATTCCAATTTGGTGCTCCCATAGTTGGTCTGCTGCTTGTTGGTGGCTCTGCTTGCATAAGCTATCACATAGTACTGTTTATTAGGTCCTTCTTGTACAAGGATTGCTCTGAGGCCATTCTTAGATATATTGGTATACAGAATGAAAGGTTTCTGCAGATCTGGTTGGACTAGGATTGGTGCTGAGGTCAGGCAATGTTGTAGTTTTCGGAAGGCTTCTTGTGGTTCTTTCCATTGGAAAAGTACTCCTTTCTTTAGTAAGGTTTGAATTGGGGCAGAGATTTCAACAAATCTCTTGATAAATCTTCTATAGTAGAATGTAAGCATCAGAATGGACAGGGCTTCCTTTGGGGTCTTGGGAATAGGGAAGTTGTTGACTTTTTCAATCTTCTTGGGGTCTGCATGTATTCCATCTTTATAAACTACAAATCAAAGGAATTCAAACTTCTGTTTGCCAAAGTAGCACTTCTTTGAGTTGAGTCTCAGGTTGTTTTGTCAGGTGGGTTTGAAAAACTCTTCAAGGTCTCACAGGTGGTCTTCAAAATTTGCTGAGTAGATGTTAGAATCATCCACATAAACAATCAGGCAGTAGTGGATGAGAGGGTCATATACTGAGTTCCTCATTTGCTGGTAGATTGGGGGTGTATTGCAGAGTCCAAAGGGCATTTGGAGGTACTCAAACAATTTTCCTAGGGCAAGGAAAGCTGTCTTTTGAATGTCTTTGGGCTTTATTGGTATCTCATGGAATCCTGCAAATAGTTCCATACTGCTGAAATAACTTGCATTTTATAGCTGGTCCAGAATGTCATCAATTCAGGACAAGGGGTATGCATCTTTTTCAGTAACTGTGTTGAGTTTCCTGAAGTCTACAACAAGTCTCCATCTTCCTTTTTTTGGTACTATAAGTATAGGGCTGGCAGGGTCAGATGACTCCATTGACTAAGAGTTCCTGTATGTGTTCTTTTTTGAATGTCTTTAAGTAGTGGGGTATCCTGTATGATTTCTGTCAGATGGGTGTTGCATTTTGTATTTATACCCTGGTGGTATGATGGGTTGTATGGCAGGTTGCCATAGTCTGTAGTGAAGATGTCCTGATATTTATGAAGGAGTTCAGCCAATTGTTGTTTCTGCTGAGGTATCAATTCTTCTCCAATATTTGTAGAAGACTTCACTTTCTCCTGGGTCGCAGAGGGGCCTTTTCTTTCTTCTATGACCTTTTGCCATTTCTCTGTAAGGTTAATTCATAAACTTCTCTGTGTGTTTGATTGAGGTAAGGTATCAGATGTCCAATGATGGTTCCTTTTGGCAGGATGATGTTTTCCCAACTTGTGTTGATTGCTTGGGAGTGTATTGGATTCATCTTATCAGAGAATGTGTACCCTTCTATGTGCAGGTTTCAGATTTCTTCATTGGGTTTGAAGAAGAGATTCCTTGGGTCTGGTGGTGCAAAGATTTCGATGGTGGTCTGCTCTCCTGGCTCAAGGATGAGGTTCTTGTGAAGCTTTACTGGTTGGCAGAAAACTTGCTGAGGGGTATTTGCTTTAAATTGGCTGACCTGAAGGAGGTGTACTGCCTCCTTGTTTGCGCTTCTAAATCCTTTGATTTGTTTGATTCCTTGAGTGAGCTTGGGTACTTCTTGCAACTGAGGAGGCTTGTATTCAAGGAAGACTGCTTGAGTAATTTTGTCTCCTTTGTGGATTTGAATCCATTCACCACTTCCATTTCTTAAGATGACCTTGATTTCGCCTGTATATCCTGGGTCAATGGTTCCTCCTTTGGTAGAGAGTCCTTCAAGGGCTAGTCCAGATCTTGAGGTCGACTGGATGTAAGTTCCTTTTGGTGGTTGCATGGCAATACCAGTTCTGATGAGCTTTGTGCTTTTGGAGCCCATAGTAGTGTCAAAAAGACTGCTGAGATTATACCCAACATCTTCTTGGTGTGCCTTTTTTGGTGGAATTGTATTGGGATGAAGCAGGGTAAACTGTGCAATATTCTTGCCAAGTATAGGCTATCTATGGGCTGAGGCTCTTGTGGCTTTGGATCTCCAAACCTTTGATGTCCAGATGTAGCCATCTTGCTCCAGTAGAGGGGTCTCAAAGATAATTGATTCCTACTTTTTCCAGTGGGTTCCAGGGCTTCCATGAAGTTGATAGTATCATCTATCCATCCTTGGCAAGTTGTATGGCAAATGAGAGCCAGGATATCTTCTTCTAGATCATATATCTTGAGAACCTTCCTTGCAGGTCTCTTCTTTTTCTTCTTTTGATTTTGGGCCCAGTTATCTCCTCTCTTGAGTGTGTGTACAATCACATCCTTGCTAAGATAGATCTTTTCATGTTGACAAGGCCAGCATCTTGGGTGCTTTCTATGATGACAATATCCCATGGCTTGGAAGTGCTTATTTCTTTCTTTGATTTCTTCTAGCTTTGGGAATCTGCATCCATTCATATCATACTTTGGTGGAAGGGTAGAAAGGGGTTTCACTTCTTTCTGAGTGTAGAATCCTACTCCATTTCTTCTCTTTGTAAGTGTGGTGACTGATTCTTGGAATGAGGTTCCTTCTATAATAATTTTTGGGGATTTTGATTCAGAGGACTGTCTGGCTTGCTGGTCCAATATATGGCATTGATAGCAGTAGTCTCTTGGTGAGTGGAAAACGACTTGATGGGGGCATCTGCCTATTCAGAAGGCTTTCTCTTAGTGGGTTTCAGGCCTTGGGATGACTGGCTGTGAGCTGGGTCCAGCTTCTTCTTCACTCCAGGAGGTGTTGTCATCTTCTCCTTTTTGTGGTGCCCAATTTGGATCATCCCATGAAACAATTGCAGGAAGCTCTTCATTTCGGAAATGCCATCATCTTCTGCCTCTGGTGGTTGGTCCCAAATTGCTTGTACTTCTGCTGCTTCTATTTCAGGATTGGGCATAACTTGTACATGGCATTTCAGCTAGGTGTTGTGAAGGCATTTCTTCTTCTTTCTCCTGCATTCGGTGAAAGTAGTGCCAGGGCTTTTTCGAATTCCCACATGTCTGGAAGGATGTTCCTTGCATTTCTGTCTTTGGAGGCATTTGGTGCATCCTCTGGCTTCTCCAGAAATGGCTCTGATTGTGAAGGGGATAGTATCTTGTACCCACACATTATCTTCTGGTCTGTCTTCTACCATGTTGATTCAGGGCCTTAGTCTGGGGTTATTGCCATTTTCGGAGTCCTCCTCTTCTTCCTCCTCAGTGGTGGATTCTTCACTGCTGGCATATTCTTCTTGAATAATCACTTTCTTCTTCTTCTTTGTTGGCTCAAAACTAGTAATCTTGACTCATTACTTCTTTCCTCTGTAGTCGAATTTGAGCACCTGTTGACTAATGTTGACATCATCATTCATCTCCTTCATTCAATTGGTACCAAGGATCATGTCATAGGTGACAGCTTCAGTCACAACTGCCTTGGAGATGGCAAACTGAATGTGTCCAAGAGTGATAGTGATGATTGGGACTTCTCCCAGGGGTTGAGTTCAGGCTCCATCTGCTACTATGATGCTGAGGCTAGAGAGTCCATCAATGGGCCATTGAATTCTGTCCAGGAATTTTTTTAGCAATGATACAGATAGCTGCTCCTGTATCAATGAGGATTTTTGCCTTTTGGCCTCTGATGTCTCCAAACAAGTAGGTGCTAACATATCTTTCTACAGCTTGCACAGTTGGGGTTGCTGATTCTTCTTGGGGGATGGGAACTCTTCCTGTATAGGATCTGGTAGTTCACAGCAATTTGTTTCTTACTCCAGCAGGTGTCAGTTGAAGGAACTGCAAGAGTGGGACTTCCATCTTGGCTTCTTGGATTTTCTTCCAGGCTTCATTGTAGATGTCCTGGGGCATGGGCTTTGGGGTGTATATCTTCTTGGACTTTGGAGTATTGTTTTCTGATTCTGGTTCTTCTCCCATCTCTTCATCAGCAGATTCTGGTAGGGGATCTTCTTCATTGATAGGAGCTCCAGGAATGAAGGGTGAAGCAGAGCAGGGAGGTGTATCAACCTGCTCCTCTTCATCTTCATTTTGAATGGTTCTTCTGCTTGCTCTTTTGAGTGGTTTTCCTACTGCTCTAGAGCAGCCTACTGCTCTTTTTCTCTTTTCTGCTGAATAGACTGTTTCTCTGTATTAACTTTGGTTGGGTATAAGTCCAAGTCACTGTATTCTTCACTACTGGGTGAGCTTCTGTCCTCTTGTTTTGTGTATCCTTTTGGTTTGGTTTTTCAGAATTCTTAGAGCTGCTTTGATTGTTGCATTCAGTGGCATAACATCCTTGCTGTCTACACTTGTAGCATTGGACCTCTGCTCTGTCTCTTGAAGGGTAGTTTCAACTTACAGAGGATGGGTAGTTCCTCTGGTAATAATCCCGATTTTCGCATAGAGGGTACCTTGGCTGATAGTTCTGATTTTCATATGGATAGCTTGGCTGGAAATTCCGATTTTCGTATATAGTGAGCCTTTAATCTGCCCAACCAGTCTGTCTACTTTCGAATTGAGGTCTGGAATCTCATTCTTGTCCTTCTTCCATTCTTTGGTGGGCTTCTCTCCTTTTGATTCTCCTTGAAGGATTCCTTGCAGGGCTTTGACCAAGAGGTCTTCTTTGTCTTCTTTTCGATTGTCAGTCCAGGTGGTTCCTTGTTTGATATCAATGTATTCTTGTGCTGCATCTACTTGCTCTTCTGGCTTCCTGATGCCCAGGGTTTGGACATATTGAGCAATGTTGGATGGAATTCAATTCATAAAGATCATTGAACCAATGTTGTCTTAATTGGTGGCATTGAATTCAGCAGTATGCATTCTCTTCTAGATTCTGGTGAAGAATGCTCTTGAGGATTCATCTTCATTCCCATGATGGATTCTTGAGCTTTGTGGCAGATTTCATTTCCTGCATACTTTTCAATAATCCAGTATTGCATAGCCTCATATTGTTCCTCTTCTGACCTTGCATTTTCCATGACATCTTCTATTTCTGTGTTGACATCATTTGTGGTTCTGGTGAAGATGCCTTTGGCTGGTTCTCTCAGTTGTGCCTTGAAGACATTGATTTGTGTTTGGGTTGACAAGTCCCTCAGGGCTGCTTTTCCTTCAATTGTATCTATGAATTCTCTTGGATCCTCCTCTGGGTATCCTGCAAATGTGGGTAGAGTTGTGCCCATTTTGTCCTCACTGTCTTCTGACTCTGTTTCAATTTCTGAGTCTGGCTCTGAGTTTTTGGCTATTGATGGGTATGAGCTTGAAGGTGCTGAAGATCTGAGAGATGGTTCTCTTCTCAGTACTATTCTTGGAAGTCTTATAGATTGTATTCTTTTGATTGGGGTTACTAGTCTGGGTAAATCAGGGAAGACTCTTGGGGGGAATCTTTCAAGATGATTGTTGAGGTCTTAGATAAGATTATCAAAGTCTTGATTGGTGTTGTCTACTTTGTCTGATGTGAGCTTATCAAAATCTCTAGTTGGTATATCTACTGGTAGAGGATTTCATAGTGCTGGCTTCTGCAATATTAAATCCTTCTGATGTTGAGTGGTATCTGATTCTAGAGGTAGTTATGTCTCTTCCTGTCCAAACACTTTGTAGAGATGGGATTTCTTCTCTTGTGGTAGCTGAAATTGGTATAGTATCAAACATTGCAGTAGTGCTGGTCTCCAGGTTGAAGGTTGGGTTCTGTGAGCTGAAAATTCACAATAGTTCTTTTGAGAATATTCCCAGTTGAGCCCCCAAATGTAACATGCCTGCCTCAATAGAGGCAAATTACAAGGTTGGGTAGCTGTGCAGATTGGCTTGAGCCCCCAGTTACTTTGTTAAAAAGCAACAAAATATTTAGATATTGTATAGGTCTGATACTAGTGTTGGTGTTTAGTAGTATAATATTCAATAGCTGGAGACTTTCTGTGAACAAAGAGAAGTAAAGTTAGTTAGCCACTGCTCTCTCTGGTAACTTTCACATTATATGAATTTCCACACACACTTTCAATATACTTTTCATTTTTTCTTGGAGAAAACTCTTAAGGCAATGGCAACTAAACAAGGTTCTGGCAGATGTACTGGTGAGGGAGATGGGCCAGCCTTCAAATGGCAGTACAGCAAGGGAGGGATAGGTATGGGGATGGGGTTCTTTGGATCGCTGACAGGTGGAGGAGCAGGAGGGGGGCAGGAGTTGAGTAAGAAGCCTGGAGGAAGGTAGAGCAGTGAGCTTTGCAGCAACTATTAAGAATGGTGGAGGGGGAGAGAGGACTGAAGCTTGGAAGACCATGGATAAGGAGAAGGGGAAGTCTGGAAGTACTGGAGGAGCACTCTCTGGGGGAGAGAAGGTGGGGGCTGGGGAGGTGTGACTGGCATAGTGGCTAATATTGCTGATGGTGATATGATGGCCAATCTGGAATAAATCCAGATGTGACTAATGATGGTGACAAGGGGAGCCAGGGGGGATCAGGGCCAGTGCGTGGGGATGATCTGTTGGATAGTGTAACAGGCCTGGTGGTGGTACTGTTGCTCAAGAAGTCAATCTCCAAATTTGCAGTCACAGTGAGCTTCCAGGGCCTAGCAGTGATGGCAAAGATGGTTTTGGAGTTACTGGGGAAGCAGCTGGTAGATGTTGCATTGGTGAAGTTCCTGAAGGGGCTGGAAGGAGTTGAGGTTGGATTTGTAGAGGAGAAATATCTGGTAGAGGCTCTGTTGAAGGAGATTACTGTGGATGAGGTTGCAGTTCTGATGTCAAGGTGCTTGAGTTGGGACCCAAGGGTAGTACACCTAGTAGTCAAGGGGGTCTCTATGGTATCAGTGGAGGAGACGAGAGGCAGGGTCAGTGAGGTGATGAAGGAGTATGGAGATATTGTGGATATCAGTTTCAGATGTGGTAAGGGATGACTTTTAGGACAGGAGATGTGGAGGTGAGGCTGAGGGTGGCTGAAAGGGAGGCAGCAGGGAGGGCAAGTAACTGGCTGAGGGTATTGAAGCAAGATCCAGTTGAGTGGAAGGTGTTGAGAGTGAGAGGGACTAAGGAAGAGGAAGAGGATCTACTGACAATATTATGGGAGTTGGAAGGGGTTGTGGAGCAGAGAGCAAAAGCCTGAGAGGCCTTTGAGGATGCAATAGTAATAGAGGAGATTGAGGGAAGGAAAGTTTAAGTGGATAAAAAGGCATGGGAGAGGGAGCAGGGGAGGCAGATGCAGAAGGATCTTCTAGCGAGCTTCAAGGAGAAGATGAGTGCCGGGATTGTGCCTCTGCCAGGTTCCACTAGTGGCCTGAAGATCTTGCAGCATGCCCCCAGGCAGAGGAAGGTTATTGGAGAAGATGAGCTGAGATTCTTCAGTGATAGAGATGAGGAAAAGAGAGACCAGGCTAGAACAGGAGGGACTGTGGTGAGCATTCTGGGGTGAGAAGATGAGAGGGAGGATGCAGTGATGAAGGGGATGCAACATGTGAGTTTTGGAGTTCCAGATGTCACAATTGGAGAATTGGTGGTTGAGGTGGAGGGAGAGCATTCTGGGGTAGCTGAGGGAGAGGATACTGAGAGCAAGGGTGGACCCAAGGAGAGCAAGAGGCCCATGACTCCAGGTGTTGGTCATATTGGGGGGCAGGATGGCTACTGGCCACTCTCAATGACCTAGTGGCAGATGATCTTGCAAGGTAGATTTTCGTATACTGGGGGGGGGAGAGTGGCAGGAAATTCTGACAGGAAGGGAAGGGGTGGACAAACTGTTGATGGAAGTGATAGCAATCTTGTTGGCAGAGGAGGGGTATAAGGTAGATGCAAAGAGAGAAGCCGAGTTGAGAGAGAAGGCTGGGCAAGTGGTGGAAGACTGTTGGGTGATAAAGGTTAGGGCTGAATTGTAGCAGTTGGTCTGCAAAGACTACAGGAAAGAAGCTGAGAAGAAAGATGATGAGGATGCTAGAAAGGTTGTAGATACATTGGCAAGGAATGAGGTTGAGGAGGATGAGGTGGAAGTGAAGCATCTCTTGGACCTGTCTAGGGTGGACATTGAGCTGAAAGTTTGAAGGAGCTGGGATTGCAACACTTTATACAAACATTTCTTCCTATGATCAGTATAACTAACATTTTGTCATTGAATATTAATGGGCTGTAGGGTATGAGGTGATATTGGAATATGTTTGAATAGCTATGTAGCTTGGAGGCAGATCTTTTTCTACTACAGGATGTGAGATGTGAAGAGGAGGAGAATAGGTTGAATTGGACTAGGGAATGGGGTGGTGTAGCTAAATGGCATGGAAGTGTTGGGATTTTGATATGTAGGGGTAGAGGAGAACTGATGGACATTTGGAGTTGGGGTAACTGTCTAGTCTGGAGAATGTCAAGGAGGCCAGGGTGGTTCCCAATAGTAGTTGGATCATGTTACTATCCAGTAGTCCAGAGTGAGAGAGTGGACTGGTTGGAAGGGCTGCTAGAAGAGGGATCTCTGATGGAGGCTGGGGTAGATATCCTAAGTTGAACTTCAATATGGTGCAGGATGCCACCCTGGATCAGTCTGATGGAGAAGCTGGAGTAGCTGATTGCAGTGATGGGTTGGATAGGTGGGAGGAGATTGAGAGACTGAGTGCTCTGGGAGATATGGAGAGGACTAAGTGGGGAGTAAATATGTGTTTACCCATTGGGTTGATGGTCTTGGGACAAAGGTCAACTGGGTGCTTTTAGTCAGTTGCTGGGGAGAAGATGTTTGGTGGGAGCTTGGGGTAGTCTGGTGCCCCTGGTCAGACCATTGGGGGGTGCTAGGACAGGAGAACTTTGGGGGCAGTGGGGAGGGGCCTGGACATTGGCATCTCAACTGTGCTCTGTTGGTGGATGGGGATTTGTGGAAAAGCTGGGAGGGGGAGGTGGTGTCTAGTGTGACTAGATAGAGGGAGGAGGGAGCTCCAGTGGGGCTCTGGTGGGTGAAGCTAAAGGAAGAAGCAAGGATGTACTGGGGTGAGGCTGGTAAGCAGAGAGGAAGGCTTCAGCAGATGAAGGGGAAGTGGGCATCCCATCAGATGGAACAGCTATTATGGCAGTGGTCAGAGTTGAAGGGGCATAGGGGTACAGAGAAGGAGGAGGATTAGTGGGAGGCATGAGTGAGGATTGAGATTGAGGAGCTGAAGGGAGTCTGGAGGATGGAAGAAGAGAGCCATGTACAGGGCATAGTGGTGAGGCTTAGGTAGCAGGGGCTGGAGGAAGGAGAGAGGCCAACCAAGTATCTCTTTAGGCTGCTGAGAGTGAGGAGAGTGAAGCAGAGGTGGGAGGAGATTATTGGAGAGGATGACTGCTTGGTGACTGGGGTCCAGGGGATCCCTGGGGAGCTTAGGAGTCATTGGGGAAAGTTGTGAAGTGAGGAGGAGGGAGGAGTGGACAGTGAGGCCATTGAGGAATGCTTGGAAGACTGGTGCCCCCCAGAGGTGGAGGGGCTTGGGAAACTGATGAGACCAGTGAGAGAGGAGGAGATTCTGCAGGTACTGGCAGCTACTAAGTCGGGGACTGCCCCTGGAGAGGATGGGCTGCCTTGGGACTTCTGGAAGAAGATGGTGAATGTGGAGGAGGTGTGACAGGAGATGAGGGATATGTGTGATGAGGTGATTGAGTCCAGGTCTTGGCTGGGTGGTCAGAAGTTGGGGTTGGTGGCACTTCTTTAAAAAGATAAGGGGCAGAGGGAGAACTGGAAGAATTGGTGGCTGATCATGCTCCTGGATAGGGACAGAAAGTTAGTCATAAAGGTGTTGGTGGTGAGACTGCAAGTAGTGGCACAGCATTTCCTGGGGGAAGAGCAGTGAGGCTTTGTTGGGGGAAGATTGATTAGAGATGGCACTGCTTGGGTGCATGGTGTTAGTGAAGGATAGGTTGGTTTTCTTGGACCAAGAAAAAGTCTATGATAGGGTGTGGCAAGTCTGGCTGGAGAAGGTACTGGTGAGGATTGAGATTCCAGAGGAGCTGGGAAGTGCAATTGTCTGCCTTCTGGAGGAGAGTCAGGCAGCAATCATGGTGAATGGACACAGGAGAGTTGCCTTCCCTATTGGGCAGGGAGTTCTCCAGGAGGACCCCCTGTCACCCATTCTGTTGCTCTGTCCTTGGAGCCATTGCTGGACAGAATCAGGAGGAGAGTCAAAGGGCTAAATGTGTTGAGTGTGAACTGAAAAGTGGGGGCCTTTTCAGATGATATGGTTGTGGGCTTAAGTACTATTGCAAATGTGATCAAGCTGAAATAGGCTGTAGGATGATATGAACAGTGCTCTGGGCAGAAGCTGAACTGGCATAATTGCGAAACAATGGTACTGGGGAATGGTCTGGTTGGAGGGGACATTATTGGTATGATTGTTCCCCCTGGGGAGGTGGTGTGGTACCAGGGGATTCTTCTCTCAGTGTATGGGTCAGTCCTACCCAAGGCCTGGTGGAAGTCAAAGGAGGGAGTATGGGGAGATATACTGAGGAGCTGGAGAGGGTGACATATTTCTCTGGCTGGAAAAATGACTATTTTGAATATTTACTAGATATCATAGCTGTGGTATTTGGCATACCATTTGGACTTTCTGGCATTGGTGGTCAAGTGGCTGCTTAAACTGGTGTGAGAGTGGATCTGGGCAGGCCACAGAAGTCAGATTAAGTGGGAAGTCTTGGTGACACTGTTGGAGAGGAGGGGGGGCCTGGGACTGGTGGATTTCCTGAAGTGCCTGCATTGTCTACATGCCTGGTGGCTGAAGAGAGCATTGATGCTAAAAGGAGGAAGATGGGTCCTGCTGATGCAGAAGGTGTGGGAGGCGAGGTTTGTCCCCCGGGGGTCATCTGGGGACCTTTTAACATTGGTGGAGGGGGGAGGAAGTCGAAGACTCTGATATAGGGGGTTCTGGTGGGGGGTGGCTGAGAGAGCACACAGGATTGGTATTAGATGGAAGGGCTATGCTGTGGTGGGGCAGCAGGGAGGAGGAGGGTGGCAGTGGCATAGATTGCTGCTGGGCAGAGTGCTGGCAATAGACTTTGATCTGGGTGATGAGATAGAGATTCAGGGGTGCCAGGGGCAGAACCTATGGCTGGAGGGGTAGCAGTAAATGGGGATTGGTGAGGAGTGGGACTGGAGAGGATTGTAGACCTGGGGTATGGAGATGAAGAAGTGGCTACCCCCCAAGTTTTGGGTGGTGTGGTGGAGGGTGCTGAGGCGAAATTTGATGCTGAACTTTAGGTCTGATCATCTGGTCCCAGAAGGGGCTTTCAAGTGTGAGGAGTGTCACAGAGTAGGGCAGGAGGGGGGGGTGGTGCAGACTCCTGAACATTGGCTTGGAGAGTGCAAGGTACTGGCCAGGTTCTGGGAGGTGGTAGAAGGTAGATTGGGGGGGGACTATAGGAGCTGGGGGATTAGTTGCTGGGAAGTGTTGAAGAAGAGAATGCTGGGGAGTATTGGTGATGAATGGCTCATGCTGGGGTGGGTGCTGGCAATATGGATGGGGCTTGCTGGTCATTGGCAGGTGTGTTGTGAACTTAGGAGGAATAGAAAAAGAAGAGCGTTGTTTTTATTGATCACCCAATGTTACGCGCTTTTACGCGATTATTGATGATGTCACTCCAACGCCACTGTGCCACAAATTATCTATATCGAGTTGTAACCTGTAATCTCAACACTCCCGCTCAACGAGATAAAGCCAAGCTAAGCTAAGCAAAACAAAACATTACCAATGGGGTGCTATCTAGATGACCTAAAAAGGTCAAAATTCCCCACTTATAAGCATGAAAATCGATAAAAGAAGTAGTGAAAAATGGAAATCCTGAGCAATGTTATAGGTTTCCATCACAAATATTTGCCGTAACACTCATTCTACCCGTCGTTTGCTGTAATTTACTCACCACTCGTTGTTATATCCATTCCTTGTATACAAAAGTCGAACTTTGCCTTTGGAAGGGCCTTTGTTAGCAAATCTGCTGCCATTTGCTCCGTAGGGATGTATAGCAGGGGTATAGCCTCATTTTCAACGCACTCTCGTATGTAATGGTACTGTATATCGATATGCTTGGTCCTTGCATGATGTATAGGGTTCTTTGCCAAAGCAATGTTAGATTGGTTATCCTGTCATATAGTCATAGATCCTTGAGTGAATCCCAGATCCTTTAGTAGTTCACGAAGCCAGATGGCCTCCTTCGTCGCCGTTGATAATGCTTGATATTCCGCTTGCGCAGATGACGTCGCTACTGATGATTGCTTATGAGTTTGCCACGAAATGGCTCCACCATCATCGAGATAGAAGAAGTATCCTGTCGTAGACCTTCTGTCATCCAAGTCTCCAGCCCAATCAGTGTCATATGCACCAGAAAGGTTTACTGTAACGGTACTCCCTCTTACTCCTTTATTACCCAGATTGAGTGTATAACACTTTGTGCCTTTAATGTACCTGAATATGCGCTTGATTGCCATCCAATGCAAGTTGTCATAGCACGATGCGTATTGCGCCACTTTGTTGATTGCATATGATAGGTCGGGTCTCGTCCCGAGCATCAGATACATAAGGGATTGTACCGCTTGTCGATAGGGAATGTCTTTGTCGTCTTCATCGGGTGTATCGGACTTCTTTAGTCTCACAGATGTCTCCATCGGTATTCCGACTGGCTTGTACTCGCTCATGCCGAATCGCTCGAGTATTGTCTGAATGTAGACTTCTTGGCTTAGGTGTATAGTATGCGCGCTCCTGTCACGTATGATGGATATCCCCAAAAGGAAAGACATGTCACCCAAATCTGTCATCTTGAACTTCTTGCATAGTGCCGCCTTTACTTCGTTAATCTCATTTATCATTCCGACCAGAATAATATCATCAATCCAAATTCCCAGGTACACCATTCCTGAGGATGTATGACGAGTGTATATGCATGGGTCTGCTTCACATCATTTGAACCCATTCTCTTCTATGAGATAATCGTCAATCTTTTGATTCCACAGTCTCGCCACCTGTTTTATGCCATAGAGGCCTTTGTGTAGTCTGCATACTAACTCCTTCTCATTGTCGTAGAGTTTGTATCCTTGTGGTTGAAGAATGTATAGTTCGGTATTCACATCTCTATTTAGAAAGGCTGTCTTAACGTCCATTTGATGTATCTCGTAGTCATATTTGGCTCCGATCGCAAGAAGTATTCTAAGCGAAGTAAGCTTAAATACCGGGGAAAAGGTCTTGTCATAGTCGACCCCAAAGTCTTGTGAATACTCCTTTGCCACAAATCGGGCCTTATATCGCTCTATGCCGCCATTGCTATTGCGCTTGATTTTATACACCCATCGGGATCCTATGGCTTGCCGATTTGCTGGAAGAGGGACCAAGTCCCATGTGTCATTCTCGATGAGTGAATTATATTCCTCATCCATAGCCTTTTTCCACTCCTTTTTATTGCTCGAATGAATGGCTTCGTCGTAGTGTGCTGGCTCACCGGTTGTTGCTATGTAAGCGCAATCGCAGGCGTAGTTCACGTGATGTTGTTTGCGATGAGATAACTTGGGTGGGTCACAGTAATTTCCCAGATCCGCTTGGACTTTGTTATCCATCCCAGAATTGTGCTTTTTCTTGCCCTTCGGAGGAATGTCTTCTTCTTCATTATCATCTGCAATCTCCGTAATTCTCGGTTCAGGGGGTCTCGTAGGTACTTGCACTGTTGATCTCATTGGCATAGGTTGTACCATTGTTGCCGGAATTGTTGGTGTAGTTTTCGCGCTCACCGTTGGCATAATTCCACTCGCCGTTGGTGTAGTTCCACTCACCGTTGGCATAATTCCACTCGCCGTTGGTGTAGTTCCACTCACCGTTGGATTGGTCACCGGTATAGGAATTTCCATGCAAATTTCCCTTACTTTTTCTTTGAACTGAACATTGCGAGAGATGACTATACCGTGCTTTTGCGTATTCCACAACCTATACGCTGATCCGTCGTATCCAAGAAATATATGTTTATCTGCTTTAGGCTCGAATTTTCCTCTATTTCCACCTTTATCCAATACGTAAGCCTCGCTTCCGAATGTCCGCAAGTGCGAGATGTCGGGCTTGGATCCACTCCACAGTTCTTCAGGTGTAAGGTTATCATCCTTAGACTGTACGTCACTTTCTTTACTTTAGGCTTGAGAAATGCATCGATTGCGTATATATACCACCGTATTCAATGCTTCGGCCCAGAAGGATTGAAGCAAACCAGCTGCATTCATCATCATTCGGGCCATCTCGACGATTGTTCGATTGAACCGTTCCACCATGCCATTTTGTTGTGGAGTATAGGGAGCTGTTCTAGTATGTCGTATTCTGTGCTCCATTAAGAATTGTTTAAAGGACTTGTTTACGTATTCTGTCCCATTATCCGAGCATAGTATCCCTATCCGACGTTTCATATCGTTCTCCACACTTGCCTTGAATTCTTTGAATTTTTCGAATGCTTCACTCTTTGCTGAGAGGAAGTATACATAGCCTTACGAGTGTAGTCGTCTATGAAAGTAATGAAATACTTCTTCCCAGAATGTGATGATGTACGCATGGGACCACAGATGTCCGTATGTATAAGATCGAGTATGCCGCTCACTCGTTTCGTCCGTTCCTGAAAAGACCTTCGAGAAGTCTTATTCGCCGCGCAGTCATCACAAAAGAAACTCAGAGATATACAGTTTGGCAATCCTTTCACCGAGCTATTCCTCATCATCCGTTCTAAGCTTGTCTGGCCGATGTGTCCTAACTGTTCGTGCCATATGTGCCAGGTGTCATTTGTCATTGCGGAGTATGCCGATGTACCATTCAGCGTACCATCGATTGCATAAAGATTTCGTCTTTTGACACATACATTAATTCCTTATTGTTCTTTAGATCGATTACCGTTACTCTATTCGGGCATATGTTTACTCCTTTGTCTCCTCAGGCCATCATTCGTCCTATCGAGAAGAGATTTTTGCCTATATCCGGAGCATATAGTACGTCTGCAAAGGTGCCTGAGGGTTCTTTGACCTTTCCATGCAGGTATATACCAACATTTCCTTTGCCCTGAGTATAGATAACATTGTTGTCGCCTAGTTTGATAGGTACTGGATGCTCAAACTTCTCGTACGTAGAGAACCATTCACGGTGCGCCGTCATATGTTGTGTTGCGCCGGAATCTATGAGCCAAACTTCTTCGCTGCACACATTAGCGCTCGTGCTTACGTTTGCATGTTGACAGCTCTCCGCTTCCGCGAAAAACATCCCGTCACCACTCTGATTGTTGGTGTCCACAACGTTTGCCTGACCACGTTGGTCTCCCTTTTCTTTCTTCTTTAGATTGCAGTCTTGGACACAATGTCTGGGCTTATCACAGTAGAAGCACTTATCGCCGAACTTGGTGCATTGACCATTTCGTTGACCTTGTCCTTTACTTGGCTTTCCTTTGCCTCGACCACGCATGCCATAGA
The DNA here is from genome assembly GCA_003951145.1 of Jimgerdemannia lactiflua. NCBI lineage: Eukaryota > Fungi > Mucoromycota > Endogonomycetes > Endogonales > Endogonaceae > Jimgerdemannia > Jimgerdemannia lactiflua. The sequence goes on along the minus strand of RQIL01019221.1, from coordinate 1,805 downwards.
ATGCTTTCTCATCATAGTCTTCGTTTGTGCCATTGTTCTGCCTCGATTCATCGTTTAATAGGCTTGTGACAACATGCTTGTAGTCCGAAAGTTTATCGGATTCCCGCATAGCGGATATGACCACGTTATACGTGTCTGGAAGGCCTCGTATAAGGGCCAGGACCTTGTCTTCCTCCCTGATGAGGTCCGCTGGCGTAGAAAGTGAGTTCACCTGATTTGTCAGATCGTTGATGCGGTTGGCTTATTCTTGAATGCTCTCCTTGGGCTTCATCCATAGAGTAAATAATTGTCCCTTCAGGTGGAATCTGTTGGATGTGGATGCTTGTTGATGGTGATCATGTAGAGTCTCCGAGGCTTCATTTGCTGTCATAGCATTCATAACAAGTTTCATTTGCTCATTCAATAGAGTGAACATGATCTCCCTCAATGCCTTGCAATCTTTCGCTGGGTCGTATCTCATTATCTGCGCCTGTGGCTTCCAATAGTTCTCTAGACCACATTCCTCCAAGAGGTTCCTCATATGGTACGCCCATATGGCGTAATCCTTACCGTCGAAGACAGGAATCGTCCTTCTTGTCGTCGTAGCCACCACCAGAGGGACTGTGGTACCCACGCCAGTACCCGTTCCGCTTGTGTTACTTGCCGGGCTTGGCGCCACAGTACTTGAGCTTGGGCTTCCTGGGTTTGACATCTTTGTATGTTATAGTGTAGCATATACTAAAGAGGTATATATTATCTGCTAATTGGGGCTCATAACCTTTGTTGTGAACTTAGGAGGAATAGAAAAAGAAGAGTGTTGTTTTTATTGATCACCCAATGTTACACGTTTTTACGCGATTATTGATGATGTCACTCCAACGCCACTGCACCACAAATTATCTAAATTAAGTTGTAACCTGTAATCTCAACAAGGTGGTATTTGTTTAGAGCAGGCTAATATCAAAGAAGGAGAAGGTGGTGAGGTGGGAGGGCCTACTAGTTGACCTATTATCTGTGTGGCAGAAAGGGTGGGATCCACAGGGGGGTTACTGTCAGAAATTAGTCGGGGCCATATGTGAACGGAGTGAGGGGAGGGTACAAGTTGAGGGTGGGGAAGTTATATTTGTAAGGGGTAGGGGTTGGGGGGCTAGCAGTAGTTGGGGTGAGATAGGATAGGATTGGGAAGAGGCTACTGGTGTGGTATGAGGATATTATTGATGTTATAGATAGTTAATAAATGTGGCTGTAGCCTATAGAGAAAAAAAAAAAAAAAAGAGAATTTCTGTGAACAATTTCCTAATTTAGTGGCATTCTTGTTTTGACAGTCCTTTGTGTGTGAGCAGATTTCCTTCTTGATTGATGGTGGATAATTTCGTGTGAGCTGGGTGGTCGGATTTCCTAATGGGGTGGGTTCTTGGTAATTTGGCTGATTTTCTTAAAAAGAACGGGCTTGCTGGGAATCTGTTGATCAGATTCCTTTTAGAGTGTGGGTTGCTGGCATAAAGGTGATTGGGTTTTCTTAATTGATGCGGATTTCTTAGAGTGATGTGGATTGAGTGAATGATGTGGAATGAGCAGTATGGACTGGACAAGGCAATTGGAAAGAGGTGGATTCTGCAAAGCACAGCAGATTGGTGGATGAAAGGCAGTAGACTTTTTCTTGGAAATGGACTTGAAAATGGCAGCTTATTCCTTAGGCAGCAGACTCGAATGATACAGATGAATGATGTGGGCAAAAGATGTGGATTGGCAGATAGAAATTTAGTGAACTTAAACTGGCAGACTTCTTTAGGCTTCAAAGTTACCTCAGATGACTGGTATTTTTT
>RQIL01019220.1:0-10221 GCA_003951145.1 Jimgerdemannia lactiflua | reverse complement strand
AAGCCACAGCTCTATTTATTAACTATCTAATATATTGAAGATATCCTCATATCATATTGGTAGCCTCTTCTCATCAACTCTCTATCCTATATCCTTACTTAGCTATCTGCCAACTCTTATTCTTATAAAAACAATCTCACCCCCAACAACTTGAGCCCTTTCCCCACTCTTATCACAGATGGTCTCTACTAACTTCCTATGGCATCCTCTCTGCAGGCCCCACCCTTTCTACTATCCCAATAGCAAGTCTATCAGTAATCTCTCCCATCTTACCATCTTTTCCTCTCTTGTCATCAGCTTACTCTTTTTGAATACTGCCTGCCAGTGACCTACAAGCCCTACCCAAATTACCAATGCCCATCCTAATGTGAGCCACTCATCACCAATTCCCCCCAGCATTCACCTCTTCAATACCCCCCAGTGACCAGTTACATGACTCCTATAGACTCCACCTAGTCTGTCTTCTACCTTTTCCGAGAAGCTGTCCAGGACCTCAAACTCACCAAGTCAGTATTCCAGAGTCTGCACTCCCCCCTCTCTCCTGCCCAACTCCCAAATACTTCTCACACTCAAAGGCCCCTCTCAGCACCAGATGGCCTGATTGGAAGTTCAGCATCACATTCTGTCTTAGTATCTTCCACTATACCATTCAGAATTTAGAGAGCATTCACTTCTTTATCTCCAACCCCCAGGTCCACATCCCTCCCCAGTCCTACTTCTCCCCAATCCCCACTCACTGCCATCTCTCCAGTCAAAGGTTCTATCCTATTCCACTCTGACTCTCCACCCCAGCCCCCAGATCAAAGTCCATTGCTGATACACCTCCCAACAGTAGCTTGTGCCACTGCCACATCTCTGTACCCTACTGCCCAGCCTCTATAAGGCCCTCCCACCTAATACCAATCCTGTGCACCCCCTCAGCCACCTCCCACCAGAACCCCCTATACTGGAGCCTTCTACTCTTTCTCCCTTTCACCAATACCTGTAGGTCCCCTGAAGACCCTTATGGAGCATACCTAGCCTCCCACACCTTCTGCATCAAAGAGACCCATCCACCACCTTTCAGCACTACTGCTCTCTTCAACTACCAGGTATAAAGACAGTATAGTCATTTAGAAAAGTTCATTAGCCCTAGGCCCCCCCTCTCCACTGGTATCACCAAGACTTCCCACTTAATCTAACTTCTGTGACCTGCCCAAACCCACTTCCTTGCCAACTTCAATAGCCTCTTGACCACCCACACTGGAAAGTCCAAGTGGTACACCAGATACCACAACTTTGGCATTCAGTAAATATTCAATATAGTCACTCTGCCTGCCAGAGAGATATACCACCCTCCCCAGCTCCTTAGTACATCTCTCCATACTTCCACCTTGGCCTTCCACCATACCTTAGATAGTATAGATCTATACACTGAGAGAAAAATTTTCAAGTACTGCACTGTTTCTCCAGGGGGGACAATAGTATCAATAATGTTACCTCCAACTAGTCCATTTCCCAGGACCATCATTTTATACTTGTGCCAATTTAACTTCTGTCCAGAGTATCATTCATACCATCCTATAGTCTCCTTAAGCTCTGCCATATCCTCAGTAGTGTCTAGACCTACCACCATATCATCCACAAAGGCCCCCACTTTTCAATTTATGTTCAGTACAGTCAATCCTTCGATTTATCTCCTAACTCTGTCCAACAGTGGCTCCAAGAACAATGCATATAGAATTGGTAACAAGGGATTCCCCTGCAGTACCCTACACTTAAGGAGAAAGGTGACTCTCTTGTGTCTATTTACTATAATTGCCACCTGACATCCCTCTAGAAGCTGGACAATTGCATTTCCCAGTACCTCAGGTATCCTAATCCTCTCCAATACCTTCTTCAGCCAGACCTACTACACCCTATCATAAGTCTTCTCCTGGTCTAAGAAAACCAGCTGGCCATCCACCCCAGCAGCTCTAGCTCCTTCAATAACACCATGCACCCAAGCTGTGCTATCTCTGATCAGTCACCCCCCAACAAAGCTCCACTACTCTTCTCCCAGGACCTGCTGTACCACCACCTGTAGCCTTGCCACCAGTACCTTCATAACCAACTTTCTGTCTATATCCAGGAGTATAATTGAGTACCAATTCTTTCAGTCCTCTCTCTGTCTCTTAACCTTGTAGAGTAGTATCACTAATCCCAGCTTCTGACCATCAAGCCAAGACCTGGACTCAATTATCTCATCACACATATCTCTCATCTCATGGTGCACTGCCTTCATCTTTACTATCTTCTTCCAGAAGTCTCAGAGCAGCCCATAATCCCCAGGGGCAGTCCCTAACTTCATAGTTGCCAAGACATGCAAAATCTCCTCCTCTCTCACCTTTCTTGTCAGCTCTTCTAGCCCTTCCATCCCTGAGGAACACCAGTCCTCCAGACACTTCACAATGGCCTCACTATTCATGCCTCCCTCTTTCTTACTCCACAGCTTCCCCTAATGATCCTTAAGCTTGCCAAGAACCCCCTGGACCCCAGTTACTAAGCTGCCATCTCTCCTGATGATCCTTTCCCACCACTGCTTCACTCTCCTCACCCTCAGCAGCCTAGAGAGATACTTAGTCAGTCTCTCTCCTTCCTCTAGCTCCTGCCATTTAAGTCTTGCTGCCATCCCCTACACATGACTTTCCTCCTCCATTCTCCAGACTCCTTTCAATTCCTCAATCTTCATCCTCACTTGTGCTATCCATTAATCCTCCTCCTTCTCCCCCCCACATCTCTTTAAATCTGACCACTGCCATAACAGTTGTTTCAACTGATAGGATGCCCACAGCCCCTTCTTCCACTGAAGCCTCCCTCTCTGCCTCCCAACTTCACTCCAGTACATCCTTGCTACTTCTTTTAACTTCACCTATCTGAGCCCCACTGTGGCCCCCTCCTCTCTCCATCTAGTCACACTAGACACTATCTCCCCCTCCCACTTCCCTCATAAATCCTTATCCACTAGCAGTACACAATTGAGCCACCAATATCCAGACCCCTCCCTACTACCCCCAAAGTTCCCCTGCCCTAGCACCCTCCAATGATCTGACCAAGGGCACCAGACTATTCCAAGTTTCTGCCAAACATCTTCTCTCCAGTAGTTAGCTGAGAGCACTCAGTTAATCCTTATTCCTAGTCTATCTACCCAATGAGTGAATACCTTATCTGCTCCCCACTTGGCTCTCTCTATATCTCCCAGAGTACTCAGCCTCTCAATTTCCTCCTATCTGCCCAATCCACTACTTTGGCCAATCACTCCTACTCCCCTATCAGACCAATCCAGAGCAGTATATCACATTATATTGAAATTCCCACTCAGGATATCCACCCCAGCCTCCATCAGTGATCTATCTTCCAGCAGTTCTTCTAACTAGTCCACTCTCTCCCTACAGCCCACAGGACAATAACATGATCCCACCACTATTGGGCCCCACCCCAGCCTTCTCTACATTCTCTATATGAGGCACTTACTCCATTCCCCAATATCCATCAGCTCTCCTTTACCCTTACAAATCAATATCTCAACACTTCTATATCATTCAGCCACCCCACCCCATTTCTTGGTCCAATTCAGCCTATTTATCTCCTTCTCACATCTTATCCTAAAAAGAAAAAGATCAGCCTCCAATATATGTAGCCACTCAAACATATTCCAATGTCACCTCAAACTCTGCAGCCCATTGATATTCATTAATAAAATATTAGTTGTACTATTCATGGGGAATAATATTTATAGATAGCACAACTTTCTCAGTCCATTCAGAATTTCAGCTCAATGTCTATCCTCAACAAGTTTAAGAGATACTCAGCTTCCACCTCATCCTCCTCAGTCTCATTCTTTTCCAATACAGTAACTATCTCTTAAGCATCCTCATCATCTTTCTTCTCTACTTCTTCTCTATAGTCTTCACAGACTGACCACTACAGCTCAGCCCCATCCTTTATCACTCAATAGTCTTCTACTACCTGCCCTGCTGTCTCCCTCAACTCAGCTTCCCTCCTTGCATCCACCTCTTACCTCTTCTCTACTAGCAAGATTGCTTTCACCTCCATTAGTAGCTTGTCCAACACCCCCTCTTCTGCCAGGATATACTGCCACTCTACCTCCCCCAAGATATTGAAATCCACCTCTGCAAGTTCATCTGCTGCCAGATCATTAAGCATAGCCAGCAGCCATCCTACTCCCCTGATCCAACCAATGTCTGGGGTCATGGGCCTCTTGCTCTCCCTGTTCCTGCTAACACTCTTAGCATCCTCTCCTTCAGCTTCACCAGATTGCACTCCCTCTACCCCAACTACCATCCCTCCAAACATGATATCCAGAACTCCAAACTTCACACTCTGTGTCCCCTTCATCACCACATCCTCCCTCCCAGCCTCTGGCACCAGGATGCTATCTGAGGTCTCTCTAGTTCCAGCCCAGTCATCCTCCTCCCCATCTAGATCCACAAAGAACCCATGTTCATCTTCCCCAACAATCTTCTTCTGCTGGGGGGGCATGCTGTGAGGTCTCAAGGCCACTAGTGAATCCTGGCAGTAGCACCATCACTACACCTGCCTTCTCCTTAAGGCTTACCAGTAGATTCTTCTACTTGTGCCTTCTCTGCTCTCTCTCCTACACCTTTTTATTCACTTATACCATCCTGCCATCAATCTTCTCTACTACAGTTGCATCCTCAAAGGCCTCTCAGGCCTTTGCTCTCTGCTCTACAGCTCCTTCCAACTCCCACAGTGCTATCAGCAAGTCCTCTTTCTCTTTCTCAGTCCCCCTCATCCTCAACACCTTACACTCAACTGGGTCTTACTTTAATGCTCTTGGCCAGTCACTTGCCTTCTCCATTGCCTCTCTCTCAGCCACCCTCAGTCTCACCTCCACATCTCCCATTCTGAAAGTCATCCCCTCCTATATCTAAAAGCTGATATCAATGATATCCCCATATTCCTTCATCACCTCACTGATTCTATCCCTTGTCTCCTCCACTGACACTATAGGGACCCCCTTGACTATCAGGTGCACCACTCTAGGGTCCCAGCATAAATACCTTACCATCAGAACTACCACCTCACCCACAGTGATCCTCTTTGACATAGCATCCACCAGGTATTTCTCCTTCACAAATCCGACTTTGACTCCCTCTAGCCCCTTCAGGAACTTTACTGATGCCACATCCATCAGCTGCCTACTCAGCAGCCCCAAGACTATCTTCATGTCACCACCAGGCCCCAGAAGCTCACTGTGACCATAAACTCCAAGATTGACTTCTTGAGTAACAGGACCACTACCAGGCCTATTACACCATCCAACAGATCACCCCCCCACACCTACCCCAATCCCCTCTGAGCCCCCTTACTACTATCAGCTGTTACATCTGGATTTTTTTCCAGATTGGCCATCACATTGCCATCAGCAGTCCCAGCTACCATGCTAGTCACACCTTCTTCAGCCCCCACCTTCCCCACCCCAGAGAATACCCCTCCAGTACCTCCAGACTTCTCCTTCCCCTTCCCCACTATCTTCCATCTCTTGGCACTCTCTCTTCCTCCTCCACTATTTTTGACTGCTACCATGAAACTTACTGCTCTACTGTCTTCTGCCTTCTCACTCACCCCCTGCCCCTCCCCTGCTCCTCCTCCTGTCATCAGCCCAAAGAACTCTGGTCCCATACCTATCTCTTTCTTACCATGCTGCCATTTGAAGGCTGGTCCATCTCCCATACCAGTATGCTTGCAAGAACCTTGCTTAGTTGCCATCACCTTAAGAGTTTTCTCTAAGAAATAATAAAAAGTATATCAAAAGTATGTGTGGAAATTTGTGTAATGTGAAAGTTATCAGAGAGAGAGATACTTGTTTTTTCTGATTTTCTATTACACTGCCATTAGTAGTCACCCCTCTACCACCAGTCATACTACCTCCAACCCCTTTCTCTCCTTTAGTAAATGGTGTACCACCAGTACTCCATTCTTTCTCTTCCCCTTTCCTGTTACCTTCCACTTCTTTATATTCTCAACACTATTGTCATTCTTCACTACTATTACAAAACTTACTGGCTCCCCTCCTCCAGCTGCCCTGCTTATTCCCTATCCTCCTCCTGACTCTTCTCCACTTATTAGTCTAAAGAAATCTCTTTCTCTTTTAATCTCTCTCTTTCTATGCTGCCAGTTGAATATTATGCCACCCTCATATCTGGCATGCTTACTGGAACCTTGTCTGTTTGCTATATTGTTAGTCACTTGTTATAATAAATAATTGAAAAGTATATCAAAAGTATATTAAAAATTTATATAATATGAGTGATAGTAGAGAAACTGGTGCCCCTGGTTGGACCATTGGGGGGTACTAGGACAAGGGAACTTTGGGGGAAGTGGAGAGGGACCAGGACACTGGTGGCTCAACTGTGCTCTGTTGGCTGATGGGGACTTGTGGAAAAGCTGGGAGGAGAAAGCAGTGGGTAGCATGACCAAATAGAGGGAGGAGGGAGCCCCAGTGGGGCTCCGATGGGTGAAGCTGAAGGATGTGGCAAGGAGGTACTGGGGTGAGGCTGGTAAGCAGAGAGGAAGGCTTCAACAGATAAAGGGGAAGTGGGCATCCCATTGGATGGAGCAGCTTTTATGGCAGTGGTCAGAATTGAGGGGGCATAGGAGTGAGGAGGAGGAGAAGGATTGGTGGGAGGTATGGATAAGGATAGAGATTGAGGAGCTAAAGGGGGTATGGAGGATGGAACAGGAGAACTGAGTACAGGGCATGGTGGTGAGACTTAGGTGGCAGGGGCTGGAGGAAGGAGAGAGGCCATCCATATACCTCACTAAGATGCTGAGAATGAGAAGAGTGAAGCAGAGGTGGGAGGGGATCATTGGCGAGGATGGAGGCTTGGTGATAGGGGTTGGGGGGAACTTAAGAGTTGTTGGGGAAAGTTGTGGAGTGAGGAGGAGAGAGGAGCAGACAATGAGGCCATTGAGGACTGCTTGGAAGACTGGTGCCCCCCAGAGGTGGAGGGGCTTGGGGAACTGACGAGACCAGTAAGAGAGGAGGAGATTCTGCAGGTCTTGGTGGTCACTAAGTTGGGGACTGCCCCTGGGGAGGATGGGCTGCCTTGGGACTTCTGGAAGAGGATGGTGAAGATGGAGGTGGTGCAACAGAAGATGAGAGATATGTGTGACAAGGTGATTGAGTCTGAGTCCTGGCTAGGGGGGCAGAAGCTGGGGTTGGTGGCACTTCTTTACAAAGATAAGGGGTGGAGGGAGGACTGGAAAAATTGGAGGCTAATCATACTCCTGGATATGGACTGCAAGTTAATCACAAAGGTGTTGGTGGCAAGACTACAAGTAGTGGCCCAGCAGGTCCTAGGGGAAGAGCAGTGAGGCTTTGTTGGAGGAAGATTGATTAGAGATGGCATGGTATGGGTGCATGGAGTTATTGAGGGGGCAAGGGCTGTAGGGTTGGATGGCAGGTTGGTGTTCTTGGACCAGGAGAAGGCCTATGATAGGGTGCAGCGAGTCTGGCTGGAGAAGGTGCTGGTGAGAATTGGGATCTCAGAGGAGCTGGGAAGTGCACTGATTCACCTTCTGGAGGGGAGTCAGGCAGTAATCATAGTGAATAGATACAGAGGAATTGCTTTCCCTCTTGGGTGGGGGGTTCCCCAGGAGGACCCTCTGTCACCCATTCTGTATGCTCTGTCCTTGGAGCCATTACTGGACAGAATCAGGAGGAGAGTTGAAGGGCTAAACATGTTGGGAGTGAACTGGAAAGTGGGTGCCTTCACAGATAATATGGTGGTGGGCCTGGGTACTATTGCAGATGTGATGGAGCTGAAGGAGGCTGTAGGGTGGTATGAACATTGTTCTGGGTAGAAGCTGAACTAGTATAAATGCAAAACAATGGTACTGGGAAATGGTTTGGTTGGCGGGGATATTATTGGTACAATTGTCTCCTCTGGAGAAGTGGTGCAGTACCTGGGGATTTTTCTCTCAGTGTATGGGTCAGTCCTGCCCAAGGCCTGGTAGGAGGTGAGGGTGGGAATGTGGGGAGATGTGCTGAGGAGCTGGAGAGGGTGACACATTTCTCTGATAGGAAGGGTGAATATTCTAAATATTTACTAGATGCTGAAGCTGTGGTATTTGGCATACCATTTGGACTTTCTGGCATGGGTGGTCAAGAGGCTGCTGAAACTGGCAAGAGAGTGGATCTGGGTGGGCCACAGAAGTCAGATCAAGTGGGAAGTCTTGGCAATGCCAGTGGAGAGAGGGGGCCTGGGACTGATGGACTTCCCAAAGTGCCTGCATTGTCTGCAGGCCTGGTGGCTAAAGAGGGCAGCAGTGCTGAAAGGGAAGGGTTGGGTCCCCCTGATGCAGAAGGTGTGGGAGGTGAGGTTTGCCCCCCAGGGGTCTTCTGGAGACCTAACGACATTGGTGGAGGGGGGTGGGAGTCAAAGACTCTGATATAGGGGGTTCTGGTGGAGAGTGGCAGAGGGAGCTCACAGGATTGATGTTAGATAGGAGGACTATATTGTGGCAGAGCAGCAGGGGGGTGGAGGGTGGCAGTGGCATAGATTGCTGCTGGGTAGAGTGCCAGCAATGGACTTTGATCTGGGGGATGGGATGAAAAGTCAGGGGGGCCCAGGGCAGGATTTATGACTAGAGGGGTAGCAGTGAGTGGGGATAGGAGAGGAGTGGGACTGGAGAGAACTATGGACCTGGGGTTTGGAGATGAAGAAGTGGCTACCCCCCAAATTTTGGGTGGTGTGGTGGAGAGTACTGAGGCGAAATGTGATGCTGAACTTCAGGTCTGGTTATTTGATGCCTGGAGGGGTCTTTGAGTGTGAGGAGTGTCATGGAGTAGGGCAGGAGGGGGGGTGGTGCAGACCCCAGAACATTGGCTGGGAGAGTGCGAGATACTAGCCAGGTTCTGGGAGGTAGTGGAAGATAGATTGGGGTGTGACTACAGGAGTCAGGGGACTAGTCGCTGGGAGGTACTGAAGAAGAGAATGATGGGGGGCATTGGTGATGAATGGCTCATGCTGGGGTGGGCGTTGGCAATATGGATAGGGCTCACTGACCACTGGCAGGCAGTGTTTGAAAAGAGCAGGCTGATGTCAAAGAAGGAGAAAGTGGTGAAATGGGAGGGCCTTCTAGTTGACTTATTGTCTGGGTGGCAGAGGGGGTGGAACATACAGAGGGGTTGCCATCAGAAATTGGTAGGGGCCATATATGAAAGAAGTGAGAGGAGAATTCAAGTGGAGGGTGGGGAGATGGTATTGGCAAGGGTAGGAGTGGGGGGGATGGTGGCAGTGGGAGTGGGCTAGGTTAGGTTTGGGAAGAGGCTACCAATGTGGTATAAGGACACCATCGATGTCATAGATAGTTAATAAATGTAGCTACAGCCTATAGAAAAAATAAAAAAAAAGTAATAGTAGAGAAAAGGTAGTCATAAGATCATCTGACTGATAAGTTAGAATACAGTCACTATCTGATAACTAATTTAACTTTTCAAATAACTGCTAAGCTATTTATAGATCTATATTATCTGAGTACTCATTAATGAGATTAGTCTTGATGATGTGGGGGATCTGGGTCTGCTGAATAAGGCCGGGGTGTAAGTCCTTGAAGGTGGGGATCTCCTAAGTGACTGGTAGTGGCTATCAAATGCTGAGGCTCTGAGAGAAGCGTCGTTCCTTGTCTCTTGTGGATAGTACCGGGGTGTGAGTGACCAAGGTGCAGTGGTCCGGGTAATTGAAGGGCCTAGGGGGCTGATATAACTGGTGGTGAATTCGTCTGCCCCTTGCTGTTGTGAAGTAGTGAGATCTGGTTCATCTTGCTGGTAGCTGCCTGTATGGTAGTGTGGATCAAACTTGTCTTTTGAATAAGGATGATAGTCTTCTTCTCCTTCGGATGTCTCGAAGTAGACTCGGTCTAAAGGGGTGGCTCGATTGATGGCTGTGGTGATGTAGTCACTCTGGTCAGAGTTCTTCCTATAGATTCGGGTCTGATACTCTTCAGGAAGGTCTTCTTCTAGGTCTTGAAGCTGAAGGGGTTCCGGTTGTCCTCTGAGTTGTCTTCTCTCCCTGGAGGTCAAGCCGTAGTCTGGGTCACTTTTGTCCTCGGATTCGGTCTTCTGGCTGCTATTCTTGAAAAGGGATCTGGCTGCTGTCCTGACAATGGTGTGGGCCTTCTTTTCTGCTGAAGAGGGCTGTCTCTGAACTTGTT
>RQIL01019209.1:0-10223 GCA_003951145.1 Jimgerdemannia lactiflua | reverse complement strand
TCCTATTCTCTCCTAAACTCAGCTGCGAGGTAGACATAATGCTTAACCCTGGAAAGAAACCCTATGAGAAGAACCAGGCCTTCTCCACTCTGAACCTTGCAGCTTTTCCATTACTTGGAGCACATATGAATATTATTTGTAATATAATTAATTGGCTCGAAAAAAAGATATGAGAGTCACGGGTAATGGTCACTTGACCCTACCAATTACCCATAACAAAATTAACCCTCCGTAATTATAAACTTCATACACAAACATGCCACCACTGCTCACCACCCAGACTACCCTGACTCTCAGATGTATGTTTGAAAGAGTGAATTGTTGATTGCAGCTGTCTGACGAGTTCCAACTCACCATGTTCAACTTCAGACGGGGAAATTGACACTGAGGGTGTACTCGCGCTGGCCGAGTCTCTCAAGCAGAACACGATCCTTACACAGTTGAATCTCGAAAGTATATGTCGGTGGCTGTTGAATGTGGGTGATTCGATCCAGCTGACTTGTGCGTATTTATTTAGGAAACTTTATCGGTACTGAGGGTACCCGTGCTCTGGCCGAGTCTTTGAAGCAGAACACGACCCTTACCCAGCTGAATCTCCAATGTATGTCGGAAATCAGTGTGTGACTGTTTGAATGTGGGTGATTCGATCAAGCTGACCTGTGCGTATTGTGCATTTTGCAGGGAATAGCATCAAAGATGAGGGTGCCCGTGCTCTGACCGAGTCTCTGAAGCAGAACACGACCCTCACCCAGCTGAATCTCCAATGTATGTCAGAAATCAGTGTGTGACTGTTTGAATGTGGGTGATTCGATCCAGCTGACCTGTGCGTATTTATTTAGATAACTTTATCGGCGCTGAGGGTGCCCGTGCTCTGGCCGAGTCTCTGGAGCAGAACACGACCCTTACCCAGCTGAATCTCTCCTGTATGTCAGAAATCAGTGTGTGACTGTTTGAATGTGGGTGATTCGATCCAGCTGACCTGTGCGTATTTGTGCATTTTTCAGTGAATAGCATCAAAGATGAAGGTGCCCGTGCTCTGGCCGAGTCTCTGAAGCAGAACACGACTCTTGCCCAGCTGAATCTCCAAAGTATGTCGGAAATCAGTGTGTGACTGTTTGAATGTGGGTGATTCGATCCAGCTGACCTGTGCGTATTTGTGCATTTTTCAGTGAATAGCATCAAAGATGAGGGTGCCCGTGCTCTGGCCGAGTCTCTGAAGCAGAACACGACCCTTACCCAGCTGAATCTCCAATGTGTGTCAGAAATCAGTGTGTGACTGTTTGAATGTGGGTGATTCGATCCAGCTGACCTGTGCGTATTTATTTAGATAACAAAATCAGCGCTGAGGGTGCCCGTGCTCTGGCCGAGTCTCTGAAGCAGAACACGACCCTTACCCAGCTGAATCTCGGAGGTATGTCGGAAATCAGAGCTGACATGTTCGAATTTGAGGATTTTTTATGGAATAGCATCGGCGATGAGGGTGCTCGAGCTCTGGCCTTGTCTCTGAAGCAGAACACGACCCTTACACAGCTGAATATCGAAAGTATGTCGGAAATCAGTGTGGTGACTGTTTGAATGGGTGATTCGATCCAGCTGACCTGTGCGTATTCATTTAATTAGAAAACTCTATCGGCGCTGAAGGTGCCCGTGTTCTGGCCGAGTCTTTGAAGCAGAACATAACCCTTACCCAGCTGAATTTCGGAGGTATGTCGGAAATCAGTATATGACTGTTTGAATGTGGGTGATTTGATTCAGCTGACCTGTGTGTATTTGTGCATTTTTCAGGGAATAGAATCGGCGATGAGGGTGCCCGAGCTCTGGCCGAGTCTCTGAAGCAGAACACGACCCTTACACAGCTGAATCTCGAAAGTATGTCGGAAATCAGTGTGGTGATTGTTTGAATGTGGGTGATTCGATCCAGCTGACCTGTGCGTATTCATTTAATTAGAAAACTCTATCGGCGCTCAAGGTGCCCGTGTTCTGGCCGAGTCTTTGAAGCAGAACATAACCCTTACCCAGCTGAATTTCGGAGGTATGTCGGAAATCAGTGTATGACTGTTTGAATGTGGGTGATTTGATTCAGCTGACCTGTGCGTATTTGTGCATTTTTCAGAGAATAGAATCGGCGATGAGGGTGCCCGAGCTCTGGCCGAGTCTCTGAAGCAGAACACGACCCTTACACAGCTGAATCTCGAAAGTATGTCGGTAATCAGTGTGGTGATTGTTTGAATGTGGGTGATTCGATCCAGCTGACCTGTGCGTATTCATTTAATTAGGAAACTCTATCGGCGCTCAAGGTGCCCGTGTTCTGGCCGAGTCTTTGAAGCAGAACATAACCCTTACCCAGCTGAATTTCCGAGGTATGTCGGAAATCAGTATATGACTGTTTGAATGTGGGTGATTTGATTCAGCTGACCTGTGCGTATTTGTGCATTTTCAGAGAATAGAATCGGCGATGAGGGTGCCCGAGCTCTGGCCGAGTCTCTGAAGCAGAACACGACCCTTACCCAGCTGCATTTCGGAGGTATGTCGGAAATCAGTATATGACTGTTTGAATGTGGGTGATTCGATCCAGCTGACCTGTGCGTATTTGTGCATTTTTCAGTGAATAGCATCAAAGGTGAGGGTGCCCGTGCTCTGGCCGAGTCTCTGAAGCAGAACACGACCCTTACACAGCTGAATCTCGAAAGTATGTCGAAAATCAGTGTGGTGACTGTTTGAATGTGGGTGATTCGATCTAGCTAACCTGTGCGTATTCATTTAATTAGAAAATTCTATCGGCGCTGAAGGTACCCGTGTTCTGGCCGAGTCTTTGAAGCAGAACATAACCCTTACCCAGCTGAATTTCGGAGGTATGTCGGAAATCAGTATATGACTGTTTGAATGTGGGTGATTTGATTCAGCTGACCTGTGCGTATTCGTGCATTTTTCAGGGATTAGAATCGGCGATGAGGGCGCCCGAGCTCTGGCCGAGTCTCTGAAGCAGAACACGGCCCTTACACAGCTGAATTTCGGAGGTATGTCGGAAATCAGTATATGACTGTTTGAATGTAGGTGATTTGATCCAGCTGACCTGTGCGTATTTGTGAATTTTTCAGCGAATAACATCGGCGATGAGGGTGCCCGTGCTCTTGCCGAGTCTCTGGAGCGGAACACGACCCTTACCCAGCTGAATCTCGAATGTATGTCGGAAATCAGTGTGGTGACTGTTGATTCGATCCAGCTGATCTGGGTATATTCATTTAGATATCGAAATTGGCTATAAGTTTGCCCGTGCTCTGACAAAGCCTCTCAATCATAACACGACGCTTAGCCAGCTGAATCTGGAATGTAATTATGTTGGGGCTGTGTAAAATATAGTTTTGACATAGCTTGAGAGGATGCAGCTTACTCATAATCTGTATATCCCATTCATCCTCAGCAAGCGATACTGGTGCAGAAGGATCGCGCACTACCGAACCTAAAAACCTGAATACAGACCATTTAACACAATTCATCAACAAGTGGGCTCACAAAGCTACTTGGTGCAAAGATGAGTGCTCCAAATTACTTCAGGCGATTGACAAAATTCAACGGCTTGTCGCCGGGAAGTTGACTGGTTTTTCACCCGGGCTGGAAGCCTTCAATGCGCTCTGTGAGGAGATTAAAGACATGGAACTATTTTTCGAAGCTACCTCACTGTCAACCCGCGATAAAATGTGTATGAGAATTGTCAGGGACAAAGGTGATATTAATAGGTGAGTCTATTTTCCAAGGTTTTATACCCCACATTAGATTATTTCTCATCTTTGTGTTTTATTTCTGATTATGACGCAGGACACATGTCATGCTTAGGAGTAGCACCCAGAAGTTGCTGTCAGCACTCCAAATATCCCATTCCAAGGAAGCGATTGACGCGCTAGATCAGATTACCAAGCTGGGTCCCATTCTATCGCGAGTCTGGGACACTGCAGCTTTGAGAATCCTGACATCTCCGCGTAGCGGAGACCTTTATGACGCGCTCCATCTAGTGGCGACTTTCTTGCTGCAACTCAATCCTCCACCCCAGCTTCTTGCAATTGTGCATATTCTTCTGTCTGATCCGAAAACAGGACTTCATGACCGCCCGGATCGGCTGGGTGTCGCCCTTTATGTAGAAAAAAAACTTTCCGCCACCCAACTGGAATCCATTGATGAAATTGTCAAAAACAACAATTCCAAGGTCAAATTTTACGGCATCGAGCAATTCGTTATCTCGCCGAGTCCAGGAGACGGAGGAGATTTTGATGACTCCGATGGCAGCGATGACGATGACTCCGATGGCAACGACGATGGTGATAATAACGATCGCAAAAACGACGAATTGGACAATGACTTAGAAGTCTCACAATTTTCTCGAAACAACCAAAAAAACGGTTCTGATATATCAGAAGGAGCGGAGCCGCAGGATGCCGAAGGATATGGTGGCCAAGAATCGCATCGATCAGTTGCATTTTCCCTGGGGAGTAGTGGCAATCGCGGCAGTGATTCCGTGTCCTCTCAATCAGGGGGAACCGGACAGGAAGATTCGAACAGAAACGGCGGTGAGGAAAGCAGAGATCGAGACCGAAGTGGTGGTGATCCTGTAACGTCTGGTGACACTGCAGTAAATGAACCAGAGCTTTTTGCAGATATACTGTTCGTGAGGAATGTGGAGCTCGTCATCCCGAAGAAGACAGACCATCAGTTCCTCACCATCCAATTCGCTCTTGGGGTCAACAAGATCGGCAAGGTTCAGAAGTTTCGGCTCAGCAAAATACTTGTTACATCTTCTCCAGCTGTGCACGGTAAGAAGGGTGACAGGTTCTTTCTTAGACAAGTCGTGATCCGGATCACACCCAAGCGCAAAGAGACAGTTGTATTGTGCGATGACTTTGAACCCGAGGAGTTCACGCCGTTAACCATCGTAGTAGAGAAAAATAGGGGAAGGAAGCTGGGAGGTGAGATCTCGTTGGGGTATACACGATCAGGTCCGTCGGCAGGTGTCAAAGGGACAGGAGAATGGACCGAAGGGTTGAAGAAGACTGAGACGATGAACTCTTACTGGCAAACGAACGTCGCCTCCAGTGGCGGAAACGGTTACGGGTGGATTCATCAATTAGATCACGATATTTATCGCCAAAATTATCGAGGTCCGCGACACCGGTGTGCTTGGGAAATCAAGCAAGACAAGATAGTCAACCCATTCGACGTAATAATTGAGCAGACATTATCCGGGTCGCAGAAGCGGAGCCACGAAAAAATAATCAACAAGATCAAAATCCAATACAACGGTTTACCAGATCCTATTACCGAACCCCTGGAGCTGGAAGTTTATACATGGGAACTCAAGGGAAAAGCCGAAGATATCCATTTGAGCCATCCAGCAACCCCTAATCCGTTGTTTGTTACCGGGAGTTTGTCTTATATTAATAGTCAGAGGTGGAGGTTATTTTAGTTGTATGTATTTGATAGAATATATGGCGATTAGAATGTGTTTGGGATGTTTGGGATATTGAATATACCAAATCATTTTCATGTATTTGTAACGAATAATACCCAACATCCATATCAATAATATAGTACCAATAAGTAATGTGCGTTTCAAGAACCTTCACCAAATATCCCAAACGTTCTTTCAATTCTCATTGTGGCCTCATTCACTCTAGGCATTCACACACACATATTTTTTTCTTTTTCACATCAACTGATCGAAATTTCCATCTGTTAGGTGATAATGAAGATACTACTCGGAGTCTTAGTCAATCACTCCAGAATTGTCATTGTACAAATTATATAAGATTTTCAAATGGGGATTAGGTGGAATGGAGAGGGCTATTCTATATTCAGTTAAACTATAACACACTTGTGTGGGGTGGCACAAACTAACTAAATTGGGTAAGACTGGAATATCTTTGTTCTGCACTACTGGCAAAGAATATTAGCTATCTGGATATGGTGTGGAAGTATTTGCCAGTGGCAAAGAGTGCTGATCCTTGTCTTAAATAATATAGTACCCTTTATTAGTAGCAAGTGAATCATCTTGCTGAGTTGTGACTTCATCATCTCACTCTTTGAAGAGAGGGAGTACTGGCCAAGAGGTGAGAGGGTAGAATAGCAGCCAATCATCTTCAATAACATTCTTCAATCCTTATACTGCTTGAAGACAGATGGAGGACTGGTAGATCCTTTGCTATTCTTCTTCCTCTACAAATTCATTGGTTTTAGTATTGATAGTGATGGTTTCAGGAGTAGAGTCTAGGAGTTCTTCTTTTTCTTAGATAGGAACTTCTTGGGCTTCTTAGTTCAGCTCTCAAATAATATAGTATAAAGTATAGCTGATAGGATGGTGAGTAGTGAGAGTAGCTCTAGCAAGTGCTTCAATAGTAATGAGTGGTCCTTCAAAGATTTCCATAAGGCTTATTAAGTAATCTTGATAGTTGTTCCAGAGAGGCATGGTGTAGAAACATACTAGAATGAGTTCAGTTTGTTGACTTT
The DNA here is from genome assembly GCA_003951145.1 of Jimgerdemannia lactiflua. Classification (NCBI taxonomy): domain Eukaryota; kingdom Fungi; phylum Mucoromycota; class Endogonomycetes; order Endogonales; family Endogonaceae; genus Jimgerdemannia; species Jimgerdemannia lactiflua. The sequence continues at coordinate 3,728 of RQIL01019209.1, read as the reverse complement.
CTACAGTGACATGGTTGCTTTCAATGTAATTGGCTACTTTGGCTTCTATCCAATTGGCTTCTTCAGTAGTAAGGCAGATGATGTTCTTAATAGTTATTCTTTATAAATATACTATAGCTCAGAGTATATGGTGGAAGATCTGGTAGATATGAAGAGCTCTCTTGATCAGCCAGCTAGTGATTAACAGTTTGGTAACAAGGTCTTTCTGGTCATCTTCTTGGATTTTATTTCAAAGATAGTGACTAATTTCATAGTCATGCCAGAGAGTCATCTGAGTCATTATATAGTGATAATTAATAAAGTATCTAAGATCTTTAGTGTAGAAGTTCAGGTGTTCAGTAGTATCTGGGTGCTAGATAGTCATTTTGATAGCTTTAAAGATAAGAGTCTTCAGACTTGGCAAGGGAGTAGAGTGGCAGAAAGTCTAGCTGAAGCAGTGTGAGGGAAGTATTGTATTATTGTGCTTATTCTTTAGTATTAATTTCTAAGGCTGGGTATAGGTCTTTTAAATAATGTGGTCTTTATCTCAGTTCAGATTATTATATCTCCTTTTAGTACAGTCACTTGATGGATTAGATGGATCATCCAGCTATCACACTATAATATTATAATTACAGGATACTTCATATTCTAATAATTCTATAAAACAGTCCTATAGTATATTACAAAATATACATAATTCTTATCTATATTCAGTTCATGAAAAGACTTTATATTGAAATTCCTCTACAGAAGAGAACTATTATTCTGAACTATATATAATTAACTAAGTTTTTGAAGATCATTATTTGCTGATCATATAACTATCAATACATATTTTGTTACTTAATTCAATATTTATACAAGATTCTAGATCAATTATGAAAATATACTAGAATATATAATTCTGAGTTTTGAAATCTCTTTTGAGATCAAGGATTATAGATAATGATTTATAGATTACAGATCATTATATTGGAAGCTTCTTAATCAAGCAATAATATATTAAATTAGCAAAAATATGATAATGAGCAATTGGGAAAAAAGGGTTTGAAAGGAGATTGGGAAACTCAACTAGACTCACTGAGTGAAAATTCACCATATGATCTTTATTAATTTCCTTTTGAATAGTTTTTTTAGCTTTATTTTATTTTATTATTTTTCTCTATAGGCTGCAGCCCCATTTATTAACTATCTATAGCATTCAATATATCCTCATACCACATCAATAGCCCCATCTCCCACCAACCTTAGCTCATACTCATACTCACTCTCTCCTCTACTCCAACTTGCTTGAATATAATCTCAGAGTCTATGACTCTAACTCTTCCTTCACTCTTATTACAAATAGCTGCTATTAGTTTTCAGCAGCAGTCTCTCACTTAGGCCCCACCTCTTCTGTTACTCAGACAGAACATCAACCATCAATCCTTTCTACATTGCCAACTTCTCTCCAGTCATCATCATCTTGCCTTTCTTGAACACTGCTATCCAATGGCCCACCAATCCTACCCAGACAGCTAGAACCCACTCTAGCATGAGCTACTTATCCCCAACACTTCCAAATATCCACATCTTTAATACTCCCCACTAATCCAACCCTCATCCACTATAGTTATTCTCCAGGCATCTCTCAATCTCACCTCAAAAGTCCCCCAACATCTTATACTCCCCAAACCAATATTCTGAGGTCTGCACTACCTCCTCCTCCTGCCCAACCCCCATACATTCCTCATACTCAAAGATGCCCTCTGCAATCAAATGTCCAGACTGGAAGTTCAGCATAACATTCCACCTTAGTATTCTCCTTCAAAATACCTAGAATTTGGGGGGGGATCTACTTCTTTGTCTCTATTCTCCAGTTCTACAGCCCTCTCTAGTCCCACTCCTCACCAATCTCTGCTCATTGCTACCCCTTTGGCCACAAATCCTGTTCAGCCTCCTATTGACTATCTACTCTGGCCCCAATGTTAAACTCAATTACCAGTGAATCTCTCAACAACAACTGATGCTACTGCTATATCCCTGGGTCCAACTGCTCCTCCTCTATATAACCTTCCCATCCAATACCAATCCTATAGGCACTCTCCACCACTTCTTACCAGAATCCCCTATACTGCAGATGCTGACTCTCTCCACTACTCACCACAACCAGCAAGTTGCCAGAGAATCCCCTGGGGACATATTATGCCTCCCACTCTTCTACATCAAGAGTACCCACTACCTCCTCTCAGCTCAGCTGCTCTCTTCAACCACCAAGTATGTATAAAGATAGTGCAGCCTCTTAGAGAAGTCTACTAGTTCTAGACCTCTCCTTTCCACAGGCATTAACAAAGTCCCCCACCCAATCTGGCTTCTTCATCCTGCTCATATCCAGTCCTTTGCTACTTTCAATAGCCTATTCACCACTTATACTGAAAAGTCCAGATAGTATGCTAAGTATCATAGCTTTGGCATCTAGTAAATATTCAGAATTGTAACTCTGTCTGCCAAGAAGATATACCTCTCTTCTCAGTTCTTCAAAGTCTCTTTCCACATTGACACTCTGGCCTCTCACCAGACCCTAGACAGTACTGATCCATATACCAATAGAAAAATCCCCAGATAGTATACTGCCTCCTCTACAGGTATAATAGTTCCAGTAATATTCCCTCCAACCAATCCATTCCCCAGCACCATTGTTTTGCACTTATGCTAGTTCAGCTTCTGTCTAGAGCAGTGTTCATACCATTCCACCACCTTCTTCAGTTTCCCCACATCCTCCACAGACCTTAGTCCAACTACTATACTATCTGCAAAGGCCCCCATCTTTCAATTTACCCCAAACATTATCAGTCTCTCAATCCTTCTCCTAATTCTGTCCAAAAGTGGCTTCAGTAACAGTGTATACAAAATTGGCAATAAAGGATTGCCCTGGGGCACACTATGCCCCAGTGGAAATGAAATGCTCCTATGACTATTCACTATTACTACAGCCTTACTTCTTTCAAAAAGGCCAATAATTGAAAACCCCAGTCTTTCTGGGATTCCAATTCTCTCCAGTACCTTCTAGATTAGAGAGAGATATAGAACTGAGGATAGAGATAAAGAAGTGGATTCTCTCTAAATTTTGGATAGTCTGATAGAGATTACTGAGGCGGAATATTATATTGAACTTCTAGTCTGGACATTTGGTTGATGGTAGTATCTTTGAGTGTGAGGAATGTATAAGGGTTGAGCAGGAGGAGGGAGTGGTATAGACTCTGAAATACTGGCTGGGAAAGTATAAGGTTCTTAGTAGTTATTGAAGAGAGATCAGAAGTTATCTGGAGGGGAGATATAGTATTTGTGAGATTACTCACTGAGATGTATTGAAGAGGTAGATGCTGGGGGGGATTAGTAATGAGTGGCTCACCTTAGAGTAAGTTCTTATGGTTTGAGTCAGCCTGACAAGTTACTGGCAGGTAGTGTATGAGAATGGCCAGATGATGACTAAGAAGAAGAAAGTAGTAAGATAATAATAGTTAATGATCAATATTTTGTCTAGATGGCAGAGGGGGTGGGGCCCTAGAGGGGGATGATAAAGGAAGTTGATAGAGACTATTTATGAGAAAAGTAGAGAGAGGATTAGAGTTATTGGTTCTGAGATAGTATTTGATAGAGTTAGAGTAGAGAGACAGATGAGTATTAAAGTGGTTTAGGATAGGAATAGGTTAGGATAGGGGTGGGTTGAAGCTACCAGTGTGGTATTAGGATCAGAGTATACTATA
>RQIL01019198.1:0-10227 GCA_003951145.1 Jimgerdemannia lactiflua | reverse complement strand
AAAAAAAAAATTAGATTCGAATCAAATTTTGGAATATTTCGAATTGATCCAATTCCGTTGGGAGCACTAGCAATCAACATCGGAGGCCGCTTACCAGGAGTTGGCCCCGCCTCCTCCGAAAAACACAAACGCAAAAGATGGGAATAACGCTCCTCGGAGTCCATTGCGACAAGGGCTACACCTGGTAAATAATAATAATAATAATAATAATAATAATCGATAAACGCCCCTTTCTCGAGAGAAATGCGTCGTGTATATACTTGAAATAAGCTGACCCACAAGCGAGGACACGGCCGGGCCCAGGGAATTTTGAGAAGATGGCCGGGTTTAAGTGTTTTACAGTCTCAAGGCCAAAAAAAAAAATAAAGAATCTTCGATTCCCAGATCTTCCGAATTTACCGCTGGCGTTGGAAACATTCACCCGAAGTTGTGTAGAAAGACGGGTGGCTAGATTCCGTTAGCTCCCTTACATAAGACCAAAGTTTATTATCACCATAAGCTAGCACAAGAAATGTATTCTATCATTGAATAAAGGTTGAACTCTATGAAGGCCAGGCTCATAATAACAATACCCGCACACACCATCGCATCCCCCATGTACACCGATCCTTCCTTCCTCATGCAGGCTTCACGACTACCGTCCCCTTCGTAACACTCAAATCGGTAATTTTAACCTTCAACGTCTGGCCGATGCTGAACTCACCACACCTGCCCCCTAAATGCGCCGTCAACCCGATCTCCATCAACATAACGGTGGCAATACCATCCTCGCGGATTCTATTCACGACAGCCTCCAACACACGGTCATCCCATTCGCCACCCTCAGCCCTCAACCTCCGAATCAGTTCTTGGACCCAAAACCGTGTTGCGGACAGCGCAAAAAAAGTAATCTGCTTCTCCCTGTCCAGCAACGCAGGCAAAATCTGATCAAGTGCATCGCGCGACCATGGAGGCCGCTCGCCCAGCAGGGTGGCCTTGATCTGCCAGTGCGTCAGCAGGTCCGAATACCGCCTTAACGGGGAGGTGCACTTGACGTACCCGTCATGGATCCCCATGCTCCAGTGCGGTGTTCCGGCGCGCGAAGTGATGCCCGAGCCGGGAAGGAAGGGCATGACGGAGAGCATAGCCGTGTAAGGTAGTAGGCCTGTGATGGGATCCTTTGCGGCGAAGGTTTGGTCGAGGAGGGTGCGGTCCTGCGGGGCTACCGGGGATGGTTCCAGCTGCGTGCGGATGGGGAGGGGGAGGTCTCTGTCTGCACCGAAGAGGGCACAGACCCGGCCACTGAGGATCATGAGCTCGGCGACCATGAGGCGGGCTGGGGAGTGGTTGAAGTTGTCGAGGGCGAGTTGGATGATCGGGAGGGTTGTTTGGTAAGTCGGGCGTGTAGGGTGGATAGGCGGTGTTGGGACTGGGGACGGGTGGAGGGTGATGATGGGGGATGGTTTGGTGAAGCCGAAACCGCCCGCGCGTATTCGGTTGCCGTGGTGCGTAAGCGAGAGCCGTTGGAGATCTAGCAGGTCGCGGTATGCACGATGCGGGACGGTGGTCCCTATCGCCGGCCTGCCATCTGGCACCGAATGGGGAGGCAGGGGCTCCGGGTGGGAGAGCACGGGCATCGACAGGTCAGCCGGTCGCTTACCGCCCTGGATATTAGGCCAATCCAGTACCTTGTCCACGTCATCGTAATACATGGTGATGATGCTCCGCACGATTCCAGGCCTAACTTTGGACTCGACGATAGCTCCATCCTTGTCCAGCCTCGCGCTAAAGGTGAGGGTGCACCGGGCATTTCCGACGCCGAGACTAAACCGTTGCTCGCTGAGTTGAGGTGACAGCATGGGGTAGCTCCGGTCGGGGAGATAGAGTGTCTGTATGCGGGCGGCGGCGATACGGGCCATCTCGTTCGTGTTTGGGATGTAGGCGGTGGGATCTGCGACGTGCATGTGGAGCCAAGTATGGTCGCCCACGCGCTCGATCGAGACACCGTCGTCAATTTCCTTGGCGGTCGGGTCATCAATCGTGTAAACGGGTAGGTTGCCGAAATCGTGGCGGATGCCCTCGCACGAATCGCGCCCGTAGAAGTCGGTCGGTGAGAGGGTCGGTGTCGAATTGATCAAGAGTGAGGGCGGGGAGGAGGAGGAGGAGGAGGAGGAGGGGGAGGAAGAGGGCAAAGTCGCCTGTTTGTCGAGCTCGAACGGTTTGGCCTGCAGGAGACTCGTCGCCAGCTTGTCCAATGTTTTGTTATCTTCCTCCGCTCTTTTGGACCCTGCATGCTCCATCATCACGTACGATTTGTTGAACATGCCGAAGTTCTCCCACGGCGCCCACACCCCGATCTCGGTCAAGAACCTCACGATTGTATCCGGCTCGATCCTTTCATCGCTATAGCAGCCGATCATCTTGATAATCTGCGGGATATAAGCCTCGTACGGCGGCCAGTTCTTCAAATGCGGCTTCGAGATGTAATCCTGCATGAACTGGATGAACTGGTGATCGGTCTCCGTAAATTCGGGCAGCGTGCTTTCATGCTCCTTCAACACAGCCTCTGGCACGACGCCGAATCTTTGGTCAACCTCCTTGCGTGCGAAAGTGACGGCGATCTTAGCGCGCTTGATGAACTCCTTGAGTGGCTCTCCGTTGGTTCTCATCCACTGGATCACAGCCCGCGACTCCGCCACCTCATCCCTCGTCCGCAGCGCGAACTGACCGACCACCTGCGTGGGCACGTAACGGACGTAGTCGCCATGCAGGAAAATGTACGCCGCGTACAGGTGCACAGGACTGAGCTGCTGCACCTCGAACGCAAACGCCGCCACCTCCTCCAGCGTCACCGTCGGCAGTCCGGCCACATTTACCGAGCGTCTTTGGGCGGCCATCGATTCGAAGTGGTCGTAGGCTTTCTCAAACATCACTATCTTGCTCGACTTCAGGTGTGTCGCAGCTCGGCCGAAGTCCTGGATAGGGCGGGTTATCTCGGCGGCCGAAATCTTGCCGCTCGTGTAGTCGATGGGCGACGTGAGATACTTATTGACTATGGGAGAAAAGGCGAACCCGGGAATTTGGAATCTGACCATGTCGCTCGTGAATTCGGACGTCCGGTCGGCGTACTTTGCGAATGTGATTTTTTTTAGGCTGCCACGGATAAGTCGGATGGATGTGACAATGCCAGAAAACGATTTGCCAAGCCTTTTTTTGGGAGGGGGAAGGGGGGAGAGGGTGGGAGATCGAGTTTGCAATTGTTACGTATGATTTTAGTGCTAAAAGTCTGCCCATATCGTCAGTTAACTATGGATCTCGTGCATACCTCTCGACTCGAACAAAATCCCCCAAAGCGATATCCAGCGGTTTCTCTTGTGACAATGGCACCAACTCTGGATCGTCTACAACATCCGGTACAACTGCAGGCGCCGGCGCTGGCTTGGCTATGGTGTTGAACTCGGACGCTGCGACTTGTTTCTTTTTCGGTTTGATGTGAAGCGGGCCCTTAGTGAGTGCGTTTGTGTTCTTCCATCTCCGGCAGCATTGTGATATGACGGCTCTAGTTGCAGGTGCGAGGGCGCGCGAGGAGAGCATTGTGAAGGACAGTTCTCGTTGTCGCTCTCGAAAAATGTTTTCGGTTGTTGACTGCTGCTAAGCCACGCGCCAACGCGCTGCTGTGCTTGCGCCACACAAATTGTTGGTCTTCGTTAAACATCTGCACTTTTCGTATTATTAATATATCTCAACACATTAATGGCCTCCGCAACATCCTCCTCCGCTACCTCACCATCTAACAGAGCGAGTCAGCTTGAAAGGGCTGGCGCGGGAGCCTACTCCCTTGCGGGACTTGTAAATTACCTAATTTAGACTTACACAGGTTTGATAGGGGGTATAGGTTCCATTGTAGGCGTACGTGGATAATAGCCATTCCTTGATTTTCATCGTTTCGTTATTTCGCACTCCGTTTGACCTCGAGAGCTGTTGGCCCCTTTATATTCAGTAAATACAGATACGAATATCCCCAGTCATTGTCCGATCATGATTTATTATCGGTGGTGTACAATATACTATCTTGCCATTCCATTTTGCTAGTCATCTTCCTCGTCCCGCCGACCATCGTTCAGATCAGTTTCTAGCGGTGAAAACTAGCGTGATCAGTTGACACAGCAGAGATGTAGAAATTTTCGTCAGGTTGAAGTTAGAACAGTTACCAAAATTCAAAATACGCATCACACTCACGTACCAGAAAGTTTACAAACGACGTCAGTGTGTCCGTGGTCGGGATCATGAACTGCATATGGGACGTTATTGAGTTGACGGCAAGTGAAACATCAGACAAAATTATTGCATAATCCCTGGCACTCGCCATTCATTCCATGTCCTCACCTGCATCGACATGAACCCACGCTCGTTAGTTCGTATGGATGATTTTTTCGACGCATTGAGAGCCTTGAGGCAGTGTTGGATGAGCGAGAATCTGTAGCTATAACAGAGGATCGGTAATTATTATTATTATTATTATTATTTCCATTGAGAAGCGTTTCTCGTTGAGAATCCGGAACAAAGCGTACCTGTGCTGGGCAATGGCGGTGCAATAGAATGACTCGAGCACGTCCGTGTCCTTGGGGTAATCCATCTGTGCCATTGAATGGGTGACACACGAGAAAGTGAGCGAGGATAGGTAGGATACGGCACGATTCAGACGCCAAACACAGGGCAATCTTAACTCATGATTACTTCCGTGCTCCCCGCCACCCCGAAGCTTGACAGCCGGAAGAACGGTCTTTCCGGAGAGATCAGGAATGTGACTCTGTCGCTCGTAGAATCGAGCTCGTTAAAGGCATCGCGGAGCCATTCAGACTTATTTGAGTGGCGGAAGAAGAAAAAAAAATTATCAGATTCCCGATGGCCTAGATCAAAAAAGGCACCTTGGTGTATAAAAAAAAACCCCCCTATGGAAGCACCTTCATGATGACCCTTTGTGCTAGAGATGTGCTGTTGAAATCGAAGTCCAGTTCGGGCTCGGGCTCGAATGTGGTAATCTTGCACAATGTGATCACACCGCTGTCCTCGAGCCTGTAGTTTTCAAAAAATGGCTTGAGTGCAATCACGAACTCACGTGACCGAAGCGGCATACACCGCAATACCATCTCATCCAATATACTATCTCCCCTAACCTACATCAACTCCAACGCAGACCCCGGCCCATCATAGCTCATCTTCATCGCCGTAAAACTCCTGGCGAACCCGACGGCCGATCCATTTCCGGCGCTCGCGCTACCACTGCCGGCAGCCTGGGAAGTGGAAATGACACCCGTCGCGTTCCCAAAGATATTTAGGCACTCGAGCAGTGCAGTCAGACTGATCATAAATACGTGATCAGATTCGATCGCATTGCCGTCCTGGGGCCGCAACTCGTACTGTGAGAAAAGCTCCTTCTGGAGCCAGGCGGTACCCTGCACACAACGCGAATCCTCGACAACAATGCGGAGGCCTTCGGAGAGAATGTGGCAGGTCGCTTTCTGTGGTGGATGGAGCCAGTTGAGTGTGGAAAATGGGGGCAATGCGGATAGATCGGATATTCCAGATAGCGTACCTCTTTAAATTGGACGGCGCGCAGAAGGTTGGCAAGGGGTTTGACGTTGGACAGTTTGGCCACGAAGAGCCTATAATGAAGTCATAGTTAAATTCGGAGCACAGATGTTTTAAGGGCTAATAGAACACGATTGCTTACTTGTCCTCGTCCGCGACGGGGTCATTCGCTTCTAGCTGGGTCATGGTTGCGACTTGTCACGCTGTGCCCCAAGCACTTGTCCTTGACTTTCCTCGATCACATGACTCAACCTTTGTGGCTCAGCACCTTGTCCTTTTTTATTTATTTCGTCTCCGTTTCGCAAAACCCTCCTACCCTCCTGCCACACCATGACAACAGACGACCAACCGAACTCACTCGCGGAAACCGCGACCCCCGCCTCCATCGCCGCCACCGCCGCCACCGCCGCCATCACACCCCAATCCCACCATGACAAAATCATCTCGCTCGTGGTCGACTCGGCACCTATCTTGAAGGCCACGCCTCTCGCACACCTGGCCGAAAAGTTCTACACCATCCCCGAGGTCGTTGCCGAAATTCGTGACCAACGGTCGCGCGAGTATATGGCGATACTGCCGTTTAACTTCCAGATCAAGACACCGTCGGAGGAGGCGATAAAAGCTGGTGGGTTCTGTCAAACAAATTGATTTTTAATGAAGTTCAGATTCGGATAATCATCATCTCAACGGGGTGCTCGTCGCCCGTGTTGCTTTGTGAGCGAAAATTGATGAGCTTTTACTCAATCCCCGCTTTTTTCAGTCGTTGCCTTTGCAAAAAAGACTGGCGACTATGCCACTTTGTCCGTCGTCGATCTCAAACTCCTCGCCCTGGTATACATGTTGGAAGTCGAGGCAAACGGTACCGCTCGGCTGCGCACCGAGCCCGTGAAGGTATCCGCCGTTTCAGTTGTACAGTAATGTCCATGTACTTTGTGATGCTTACTCTTTTGAATCTTCCCACCCACACAGGCGATAACCCAACAAGGTGCTATCCGCCGACAACCTCATCAATCCAGTCCCGCCGCGACAAAGTCAACTGCATCGACAACCATAATCAGTTCGAACGCGACAAGCGAGATGGATGGGGGACCGGAATCGGTAGATGACGCTGTGGCGGAGGTACAGCGAGGGTTGAAGGCGCTAACGACGGAGGAGACTGTGGGGGTCGAAGTCGCGCCGGGTGGAGAGATAAAGATCACCGACGAGCAACTAGGAGAAGGTGGACATGATGAAGGCGAGGATGGTGATGAGGGTGAAGAGGAAAGTGGGGAAGAGGAGGATATCGTTGCGAACGAGCAGGAATCTGTGCCACCATCAGTCGATTCGCCAGTCACCCTGGCACAGAACGAGGATGTGGAGGAGGAGGAGGAGGACGGCGGTGGCTGGATCACCCCGGACAACGTGCACAGGTACAAGGCGGCGAGCTACGGCCAGACGGTGGATTCCAAAAAAAAGAGGCAGCCTGTGACCATGAAGGTAGCGTGTATGACGGCCGATTACACTATGCAGGTAGGTGTTATGAAAATGTCATCGGTTCGCTCAGCGTAACGGGGTGGGAGATTTAATTGCGGAACGTTATGAAATTTGGCTGACTGGTTTGTTTTCGTCTTTGCTTTCGTCATACTTCCAGAACGTGCTGTTGCAGATGAGGCTCAATCTCCTCTCCACCGACGGCATGCGGATCAAGAATATCAAGACGTGGGTGATGCGGTGCCACGCGTGCTTCCAGTAAGAAACAATCCTTGTCTGGTTTTTCCGGTGTGTTTTGGGAAATTCGAGAGCATGCCCTGATACCTTTTGATCACACACCTTTAGCGTGACCAGCGACATGGAAAAGAAGTTCTGCCCGCGCTGCGGCAACTCTACCTTGATGCGGACATCGTGCAGCACTGACGAAAACGGCAAGGTGACGTACTACCTCAAAAAGAACTTCCAGTACAACAATCGGGGAACCAAGGTAGGGTGAAATTAATAATTCTGGAGCTTCTTTCCAGTTCCGCGATACGTACGTGCACATCTACAATTTTGTCTCATCCTATTCTCTCCCTCCACTTCCCTTTCTGTTCAGTATGCGATCCCTAATCCTGTTGGCGGCCGCAAGACTAATGACATAATCCTGCGCGAGGATCAGCGCGAATACCAGAAAGCACTCAAGGGCAAACGTGCGCAGAAGGCGGTCGATGTGTTTGACCCGGACTATATGCCCACGTTCGGTGACCTGGGCCGCGCCGCGCCCAACAATAACATGTACGGTAGCACATTGATTGGTTACGGACGCAAGAATCCAAATGTGGCAAAGCGGAGCAGTGGGAGGAGAAAGAAGTAACTTTGTTTGTAAACAAGACTTTCTGTGTTGCTTTTTCGAGAATAAATGTGTGTATATATACAGTTGATGCGTGACGTCACCCGTGTGAGAAATTGTGACTACACAGATGAGATGCGAGTCAGCGTAAAATAAATGATAAGGATCTCTCTTCCGTTCTCTATACCATGTCTGAAAGGTACACGTCCTCTCTCTGTGTCATATTCCTCTTCTGTCTTCAACACCCAACTTATACCTTCATCTCCACCGATCAGAAAAATCCTTCTCCTTGGCTCTGGCTTCGTCGCCGGTCCTTGCGCCGAATACCTTCTCCGCCAAAGCCAGAACCAGCTGACTATTGGTATGTGAACATCACATCACCCGCATTTTGCGAGAAGATAGATATCCTCTTTGCACAAAACCTTGTTGGCGTAGACCGTATTTCTGATATTGAGATCTCTGTACGCGTCGCAGCCTCCCGCAATATCAAGCATGCCGAGGCGCTCGTCAAGCAGTTCCCCCGTGCCAAGGCGGCGACGCTAGACATCAACAACGAACAGGCCTTCGGCGATCTGGTTGCCGCGCATGATATCGTCATCAGGTATTGTGTCTATTGTGTCGTCGTGTTACTTTCCCGTGGAGATCGCACTGGGAAAGCCATCATTTGATTCGCTTATCTTGGTATCCAAAGAACCGCAGGGTGAATACTGACTCCTCGCACATTTTTCCGCACTCAATCAAGTTTGATTCCGTATACCCAGCACACGACTGTGATCAACATGGCTATCAAGCACAAGAAGCACGTCGTCACTACCAGCTATGTCTCCCCGGCCATGATGGAATTTGATCAGGCGTACGTATTGCATTGCTTTCAGGATTTTCTTTGTTCCTTGAATGGTTCGGCGAAAGTTGGATTGTGCCTGTATTGATTTCAAATATTGCATTCATTTAGGGCCAAGGACGCCGGTGTGAGTGTATTCAACGAAATTGGCCTCGATCCCGGAATTGACCATTTGTATGCTATCAAGACCATTGATGAAGTGCACAAGGAGGGTGGCAAGGTATGCCTTTGTCTTCTCGCTATGGTTCGTGATTGCCAACTTCTCACATGCCTCATATCTTACGACTATAGATCCTTAGCTTCCTGTCATACTGTTGTGGCCTTCCGGCGCCCGAAAACTCCAACAACCCTCTCGGCTACAAGTTTTCTTGGTCATCCCGAGGGGTGCTGCTTGCGCTCAGGAGCAGCGCCAAATTCTTGCGCGATGGCAAGGTACGCATCACTAGGAAAAAATCTCGGTCACAGCCGCGATATCAACTATAATGATTTAACATCCTTCCTGCCGACTATCAACACAGGCGGTCGAGATCAACCACGCCGACCTAATGGGCTCGGCCAAGCCCATCTTCACGGGCTACCCCGGCTTCGGCTTCGTCGGCTATCCCAACCGCGACTCAACGCAGTACGTCGATCTCTACAACATCCCCGAGGCCCGTGAGGTCCTGCGCGGCACCCTCCGCTACGGCGGATTCCCAGAATTTGTCAAGGCCCTCGTCGAGGTCAACCTCCTGGACGACCAAGAGCATGACTACCTCCAGCCCTCTGCCCCCGAGATCACCTGGTCGCAGGTTCTCGCTAAGGCGCTGGGTTTGAGCGAGAGCTTGTCGGCAGAGTAAGTGACGTTACTTTGTGGTTATCTCAATCACGTCCTGACTGGTTAAGTCATTGAAAACCCATCTCAATTCCAAACAGTAACCTCAAGGAAGCGGTTCTCGCCCGCACCAACCTCAAGGGCAATGCCAATGCGTCCAGCATCCTCGAGGGCTTCAAGTGGATCGGACTCTTCTCGGACGTTCATGTGCACCGCCGCGGTACCCTGCTCGACACTCTGTGCGCTACGCTCGAGGAGAGATGCCAGTATGAGAAGGGCGAGCGCGACCTAGTCTTCTTGCAGCATCGGTTTGAGATTGAGTTGAAAAACGGTACCAGTGTGAGTGTTAAGCGTGCAGCGATGGGTACCAGGGTGTATTGACGTCGGCATGCTAACGTCACCAGAAAGGAATATCAAGGCGTGCCTATCGTCTAACTCCCGCATCGCGATTGTTAAACCCTCGTAGCAAACTCGTACATCAACACTGGTCGATTTCGGCAAGCCCACTGGCTCTGGCCCGAGCTCCATGGCGACCACTGTTGGCGTGCCTTGTGGTATTGCTACACAATTGATTCTGGATGGTATGTATTCGTTTATATTCGATTAATGATTCACTTTTCGATCTGATTTGTTCGTTTGCAACCTAGCAATTCCCTATTATGATCTCCGAGCTTCATGTTTATGTTTTTTTTTTTTTTTCTC
>RQIL01019187.1:0-10227 GCA_003951145.1 Jimgerdemannia lactiflua | reverse complement strand
ATGAAGGAGGGAGTGCAAGGGAAAAGAGGAGCTCAGTGACTTGACCAGGATATTAAACAATTTGTATCTCTCACCCGAAAATTATGAAGTCTGAAAGCCAGATAATTGAACTCTCTATTTATCCATACATCATGCAAACCACTGGCCATCAATATTTACATAGTTCTCGCCTACTATGCCAAAATGCTCTAATCTATGCACCGCAATAACAGTAGTTGCAATCAATTTTCAAATTGTTGGAATTTTCACTTCTTGATGATTATTATTAGTATTATTTGTTCAAAAGTTATATTCAATAAATTATATCAACTAAAAGTAAAGCAAATTTCATCACTTCTGTTCTGGCTTTGAAACTTACCAGAATCTCTTACAACAGATGTATAGAAAATAATGGGTAACAGAGATCACATATGTCATGTATATAAGGCACATAATCCCTTGTCCTGGCATCAAGAATTGGCAAGGTTCTCCAGCCATGACTCAATATTGCTGAGCACCCAAAAGCCAATTATTACAAAGGACCTTTCACTTGACTTGCCTCCATTGACCTCTGCATTCTAGTACTACCCAGGGGAATCCATCTAACATCCAGCCAGCTGCAATTCAAGCTTTGTTTTTTAATAGGTAATATTAACTGAGATTATGAATCAATGGATATGCATCAATTAGTTACTTGCAGTCATAGGTTAGAAGTGGGCAGAGAGGTCTTACATTGTATATATATGCCAGTTCTAGACATTTAGCACCAAACATTTTTCACCTCTATGCAATTTATGTATGCTAGCTAGTATCTAAGATAGACATACACTGCTTACACATTGGACATTTAGTAGAATAACTCAATTACTCACTTGACTACTTGTTCACTCTATCACTCATCTCCTTTTTCCTCCCCACCATCTCTCTCTTTGGTTTTTCTTTTTTTCCATACTTACTTCTGCCAGGCTGGGCTGGACTTTGTAGCCCTTTCTCTTTTTATACCCTTTTCCTTTTTCAGACTTCCCAAATAAGACATATATATATTGTGACAAACCACAAAATGTACCACCTAAATTACAACTTAGCCAGATGATATAAACACTAGTTACTAGCATAGCTACTCAATATTGTTATCCAAATGTGCCACCACCTATATAAATAACTCAGATAGCTAAAAGTAAGAAGTACTCCTTATAGTGACTGTAACCCCTTACAGTGAGTGTAACTCCTTACAGTGACCATAACCCCTTACAGTGACTGAAACCCATAAATAGTATTCTATAGTTAGCCAGATAGCAACCAGGTAGCAATCACAATATATAAAATACCCCAGAGACAAGAGTGAATTATCCTCAGTTCTGAAAGTTCAAAAGCAAAAGTCAATTGTCTTATATACTTAAGAGGAAAAACCTGCCAACAAACTACTACCAAGAAATTGAGAGCATTATTCATTTTCACTCTGGTCCACTTTCTGATATAAAGAAGTTTTTGGTTCACTTGCCAGATAAGCCTGAAGAGAAGTTCACTAATCTGCCAGTTTAAGTTGACTACTCAAAACCAGTCATCTGACATAACTTTGAAGCCTGAAGAAATCTATCTCTCAAAGCCAGTCTTGATGCACCTTCACAGTAATCCATTGTACAAATGACACAGTCCTGATATAACTTTGCCAGCTGAAGTCCATTTTTGAGAAATCCACTGCTTAAAGAATAAGCTGCTATTTTCAAGTCCATTCTTAAGAATCTACATTCAAGTTTATGTTTTTGCCCACCAATCCACCACATTCCACCAATCTATCTCATTTAGTCTATATCATTCAACATTTATCTACTGATCTGTCATGCCTTGCAGAATCTGCCTCATTCCAACCCCCTCATTCAAGTCTACATTTTTGTCTACCAATCCACTGCATTCTACCAATCCACATCATTCACTCACTTTGTTCAAGACTGCACTGCTCAATCCATCTCAATCAGCTGCCTCACCTGCTTAGCCACATCATCCACTTAACCACATTGTTTGAGAAGACTGCATCCAGAACCCACACATATAAGGAAACCTGATCGCCATCACACCAGCAATCTGCATCTAGAACCTGCACCCTTAAAGGAAACTGATCACCAATTCCCAGAGAGCCCACTCTTTTAAGGAAACCCACCAAATTAGCTGCACAAGAGAACTCATACCATTAAGGAAACCCAAAATCTGACCACCTGGGTCACTCGAAATTGCTCATATGCACAACTCAAGAATGCTATAAAATTAGGAAATTGCTTGTAGAATTCTCCAGCTTGAATATTATACTACTAAACACTAACACTAGTACCAGACCTATATAATATCTGAACATTTTGTTACTTTTTAACAAAGTAACTGGGGGCTCCAGCCAATCTACACAGCCACCAAACCTTGGAATTTACCTCCATTGAGCCAGGTATGTTACATTTGGGGGCTCAACTGGAAAAGATTCAGAAATATGCAGACATATCCTCAACTGGGAAAGATTAAGAAATCCACAGACACACTCTCAACTGAGAAGATTCTTAACCAGTAAATCTATGTAACTTTTCAGCTCACAGAACCCAATCTTTAATCTGGAGACCAGCATCTCTGCAACCATTTATACAGTACCAATCTCAGCTACTATAGGAGAGGAAATTCCAGCACTACAAAGCATTTGGACAGGAAGAGACATAATTACCTCTAGAATCAGACACCACTCAGCATCAGAAGGATCTGACATTACAGAAGCCAGCACTGTACAAAATCCTCCACCAGCAGTTATACCAACCAGAGATTTTGATGAGCTCACACCAGATGAAGTAGATATCACCAACCAAGACTTTAACAACCTTGTCCAAGACCTCAACAATCATCTATAGGTAATATCAACCGAGATTATGAGTCAATGGATATGCATCAATTAGTTACTTGCAGTCGCAGGTTAGGAGTTGGTGGAGAGGTCTTACATTGCATATATGCTGGTTCTAGACATTTAGTGCCAAAGACATTTTACGCCTCTATGCAATTTATGTATACTAGATAGACATATGCTGCTCTTACACACTGGCCATTCAGTGGAATAACTTAGTTATCCGCTTTACCATTTGTTCACTCTACTGCTCATCTCTCTTTTTCATCGCATGCCTCAAGTCATTAACACTTGTATCCTGTGCCAATTCGACCCCTCTTCATGCGGCCAACATGAAGTCGGCTCTCCAGCATGCCCACATCGCATCGACCTCCCTTTTATTGAGTGAGTTCTATGCTTCCTCTGCAATGGTTCCATGGAAGACGCCATTGACACAGTCTTTGTAGCATCTTACCTCATGGATATTCAATCCCAAACCACTGAGGAGGATACCACGAGCGATTCTGCCACACGCCGCTCAATGCACATTTCCACTCGTGCGACATCCAAATGGCCTGGCCCTACACCCTCCACTGTCCTGGATGACATTATGGACTGTTTTGCAAAACAAGACCGCCACTTCGATGACCTCTTCAACCTATTCCACTCTGACCACAATTCCGCCCCTCAACCGATTAATTCGGCGCAACCTTCTTCTACTAAAAGTGGAGTCTCCCTCAACCACGCTGCTGCCTCATTCTCTGCTGCACTGTCAGCTGCCCCTCCCCCGCTCATCTCACCAGATCCTGATGCATTGGCTGGTGAGTTTCCATCTCTTTCTTTACCGGCCACAGTTGTACAGGCATCAATCTTTACTTAAAATACAGCATGTCAACCAGTGCCTGCTGGCCATGGTGATCGATAACTTGTTCCCAGCGATGGCACTTGGTCAGCTACTGGAACACCACCTGACATCAGGAGTCCCCACATGGGACCACCAATTCTTCGAATCTCTGGATGATTTGGGCACACACATCATCACCAAGAAAGCTATTCTCTATCCAAGGATCTCCCCAACATCCCCACCTTCATCTCTAGTTTACTCACCTACTTCAGCATCATACACGATGCCCACCCGGGTCTGACTGAACCCACATCATTCCTCTCCTACACCATTGACTTTGTCTCTCTTGCAAGAATGTCGCTCTGGCATGCCCTTCTCGATTATCACATTGCCTTCCATAACAAATGCATCGCCGAAGTCGCCCACAATGGCATCTCGACCGAATGGTGCCGCCGTTGAGCTAAACATGACCCCAATTTATTCATGTCCCTGAGTCTCCATCAGAAACCGCTGGTACCTGTTTCTACTGCAGCTTCATTTTCCAAAGCATCATCTCGCTTGTGCCAGATATCTTGCTCATCTCACTCTAATTGCAGCCTCAGTCCCTCCAAAATCCCGCCGGTGTGCCATAACTTTAATGGATCCCTCTTCGACGGCACCCCAATGTGAGATCCTGGCTGCCGCCAGTGTAAGTGCATCTACACACATGTATGCTTGAAATGCAGCCTTGACCACCCTTGGATGGACTGCCCCGACAATTCCTCGAAACAACCCTAGGAACTTGCCCCCGACCACGTGACACCCACCAGCAATACTACTCTCCAACTGGCTCCAAACACCTTTCTCCACCACCCCCTCTCCAAGCCCTTCGATGCCACTTCCTACGAAATCCAGGCTCACTTCCCTCCACTCACCACTGCCCTTCAGCCGTCTGCCTGGTCACGAGCCCTCGCCACATACCCAGACCAGGATCTCGCCCATGCTGCCATCGATGCCATCTCTCAAGGTGTTCTCATGGGCTTCGATGGTACTCAATGTCATCATATCAGTTATAATCATCAATCTGTGATTGTGCATGCTGAGGCAGTCTCCATGGACATCGCTCGGGAGGTAGCAGCGGGTTGTATCTGTGGCCTGTTCTCAACCCCGCCATTTCCCTTATTCCGCTCCTCACTCCTGGGTGCTGTCGCCAAGAAGAATTCATCATCTAAATGGCAACGCATCCACGACCTCTCCTGGCCTTGACATGGCCCCTCTGTCAACACTGGTATTGATACGGATGCATTTTGCATGTCTTATATATGCTTCAACAATGGATTAGACCTTATTCGGCGCTTCAGCCAGAGCTGTCTACTATCTATCTAAAGTCGACCTCGCCGATGCATTCCGTCATATATGCATTCACCCCTCTGACTGGGAATTACTAGTATTCGAATGGCTGGGTCAATATTATTTCAACCACTGCCTCCTGTTCGGCGCCAGCTCATCCCCGTTTCTATTCAACATCTTCACTGAACTACTCATATAGATTGCCCACCAACAAGGCCTCCGTCATCTCCTCCATTATGTAGATGATTTTATCCTTGCTTCACCATCCGGCGACCTTCCCCTCGCCTCTTCCAACCTCTCCCAGTTCCTTCAAATATGCCACCACCTTGGATGGTCAATGTAGCCACAGAAAATCGTCGGCCCTTCAACGTATCGTCTTCCTAGGTATCAAATTAGATATGGATGCCATAGAGGCCTGCCTCCCAGCTGGGAAACTCACTGGTATTCTAGATGAGCTCCACCACTGGCCCCCCCGACACTCTTGCTCTCGACCACAGCTTCAATCCCTCATCGGGTCATTGAGCTTCACCTGCAAAGTCATACTGCTGGGCCATCCATTTTTGCAGCGTTTTATCAACTGCTTGGCAAGCAACCATTCTGCCATCACGCTTGATGATGAATTTCAGGCTGATATTCAATGGTGGCTCACATTTCTACCACGCTGGAATGGCATTTTGGTCTTTCACTCTGTGGATTGGACAGCTGCTCCGGATTCTCATATATGGACAGATGCTAGCAGCGACATAGGTCTGGGTGCCTACTTCGAAGGCGAATGGTTCACCTCCCCCTAGTCCTCAACAATGCAACACCTTGACATTCAATTCAAAGAATTATATGCAGTTGTTCTGGTGGCCGCTACGTGGAGCCCGTGTTGGACTTTCCGCCATATCTTACTCCATACTGATAACTAGGCCATCCTTCACATCATTAACTCTGGCACCACTACTAACCCCACCCTCCTCGAACTGCTATGCCACATCTCTCTACTGATGGCTCAATATGCCTTCCATTTCCATGTGACATATGTCTCATCTCAAGACAATGGCATTGCTGATGCCCTCTCACACACCGATATGGCCCGTTTCCGCTCTCTTGCCCCATCTGCTCAGTTACTCTCCACACTGATAGGCTCTACTGACACTCCCGCCTTCCACCCCTCGTGGCCTTCTTCCTTCAGTTCAGACTGGCAAGTTCGACATGCCAATCGTATTCATCCGGCCAGTGGAGCTTCCTCCAATTCTGCACCCTTCACACCCCAACCGATCATCCCGCCCTCCCTGTATCTGAGCTGGTGTTGATGCGTTGGGTCTGCTCACTGGCCCTTCATTGCCTTGTACTGACCACCATCAAGAAGTATCTCTCTGCTATTCATTCTCTTCACATCGATTCTGGCCTGCCTGACCCGCTAGTGGGGCTTCAACAACTGCCCAGGGTCCTTCGCGGCATTAAACGGTGGCTGGGCACTTGACCCACATGACACTGACTCCCTTTCACATCTGACTGCCTCTGCCGCCTACTCCCATACCTTCAACTAAATGATAATACCTCTGACCTCACATTTACAGCCACTATCACACTCACTTACTTCAGCTTCCTATGGTCTGGTTAAATTACTTGGGACCACCCCTTTGACCCCACTACGCACATATCCTGGGGTTGCATATCCTTCCGCCCCTTCCTCGCCCTCCCCTCCCATATTATCCTTACTCTTCCCTCTTCTAAGACTGATCCTTTCTATCATGGTGTTTCGATCCACATCCAGCGGGCACCCCCCAGTGTTCCCTGTGCCATCACCCTGCTCCACCAGCTATTTCTTTCCTCTCTGGCACCCAACACTGTCCCACTCTTTTCCCTGCCTGACCAGCAGGCATTCTCCTGGCATTGGCTAGTGGACCATTTGCGATCCTTATTACCTTGTATTGGTCTTAATCCTCACCTTTATGCTGGACATAGTTTCGGATAGGCGCTGCATCCGATGCCGCAGCAGCAGGTCTGGCCGACTATAAAATTCAAATCTTGGGCCATTGGTCGAGTGATGCATTCTGCTCCTATATTCATATGCCTATCTCACACATTCTTTCTCTTCGTTCTACTGCCGTCCCCAATACCTGTCTTCATCCCTAATTTACCCTGACTGCTCGTCGGCCTGACCGCTTGTCGACCCCATGACTGCTCGTCATCCTACCCCGCTGCGCCGCCCACACCCATTCCTATCGACCGATTGTCGTCCTACCCTGCTGTACTGTCCACGCCTGTTTTTATCGACCGCTCGTCGACCTCTCCACCCCACCTGACCTCCCCAATGCTCGTTGACCCCACGACCACTCGTCATTCTA
This sequence comes from Jimgerdemannia lactiflua, assembly GCA_003951145.1. Taxonomy (NCBI): domain Eukaryota; kingdom Fungi; phylum Mucoromycota; class Endogonomycetes; order Endogonales; family Endogonaceae; genus Jimgerdemannia; species Jimgerdemannia lactiflua. The sequence goes on along the minus strand of RQIL01019187.1, from coordinate 2,888 downwards.
CCCTGCTGCGCCTCCCATGCCTGTTCTATCGGCCACCCACCGCTCTACCATTTTCTCCGCCTCTACTAAGTTCCTTACATTCCCTTTGCTCTCCCTTATCTCTCTCGCAGCATCTTGCATTTTCCTTTATTTGGGACATTTATTTGGGCTGGATTTTATAGCCCTTTCTCTTTTTGTACCCCTTTCCTTTTTCGGACTTCCCAAATAAGACATATACATATATTACATATATATATTTCGGGTTTAAACATTGATCGCATAGAAACATTGAATAGGTAATATCAACTGAGATTACGAGTCAATGAATATGCATCAATTAGTTACTTGAAGTCGCAGGTTAGGAGTAGGTGGAGAGGTCTTACATTGCATATATGCCGGTTCTAGACATTTAGCACCAAAGACATTTTACACCTCTATGCAATTTATGTACACTAGATAGACATATGCTGCTCTTACACACTGGCCATTCAGCGGAATAACTTAGTTATCCGCTTTACTATTTGTTCACTCTACCACTCATCTCCCTTTTTCCCCCGCCCCCCATCTCCCTCTTTGGTTTTCTTTTTTTCCATACTTGTTCCAGCCAGGCTGGGCTGGATTTTATAGCCCTTTCCCTTTTCATACCCCTTTCCTTTTTCGGACTTCCCAAATAAGACATATACATATATTACATATATATATTTCAGGTTTAAACATTGATCACATAGAAACATTGATAAAAGATTCCCCCCAAGATCCTTCTCTGATTTATCCAGACCAGTAACCCTAACCCTAAGAATTTAATCTACAAGACTTCCCAGAATAGCACCAAGAAGAGCACCATCTCTCAGATCCTCTGCAACTTCAAGCCCATACCTATCAATAGCCAACAACTCAGAATCAGAACCAGAAATCAAAACAGAATCAAAGAATAGTGAAGACAAAATGGGCACAATACTACCCACATTTGCAGGATACCCAAAGGAAGATCCAAGAGAATTTATAGATGCAATTGAAGGAATAGCAGTCCTGAGAGACTTGTCAACCCAAAGATGAATCAATGTCTTCAAGGCACAACTGAGAGAACCAGCCAAAGGCATCTTCACCAGAACTGCAAATGATATCAACACAGACCTAGGAGATGTCATGGAGAATGCAAGAATAGAGAAAGAACAATATGAGGCCATACAACATTGGATCATTGAAAAGTATACAGGAAATGAAACCTGCCACAAGGCCTAAGAATCCATCATGGGAATGAAGATTAACCTTGGAGAATCCCCAAGAGCATTCTTCACCAGAATTCAGAAAAGAATGCATACTATCAGATTCAATGCTGCCAATCAAAACATCAAGACATCATCAGTCCAATGACCTTCATGAATGGAATTCCACCCAACATTGCTCAACATATCCAAACCCTGGGCAACAGAAAGCCAGAAGAGCAAGTTGATGCAGCACAAGAATACTTTGATGTCCAACAAGAAACCATCTGGACTGACAATTGAAAAGAAGACAAGGAGGACCTCTTGGTCAAAGCCCTGCAAGGAATCCTTCAAGGAGAATTAAAAGGAGAAAAGCCCACCAAAGAATGGAAGAAGGATAAGAATGAGATACAAGACCTCAATTCGAAAGTAGACAGACTGGTTGGGCAGATTGAAAGGCTCACCATATGTGAAAATTGGAACTACTAGCCAAGATATCCACCATGTGAAAATCGAAATTTCCAGCCAAGCTATCCATGCGAAAATCAAGACTACCAGCCAAGATACCCCCCATGAGAAAACCAGAATTACCAGAGGAATTACCCATCCTCTGATAGTCGAAACTATCCTCAAAGAGATAGGGCATAAGTCCAATAATACAAGTGTGGACAGCAAAGACACAATGCCACCAAATGCAACAACCAAGGCAGCTCAAGGAATTCTGAACCACCAAACCGAAAGGATATCCACAACAAAAGGACAGAAGCTTATCCAGTAGAAGACTGAGCAGAGTGACAGTGAAGAATACAGTGACCTAGACTTGTACCCAACCAAGGCTGAATATGGAGAAACAGTCTATCTAGCAGAATAGAGGAAGAGAGCAGTAGGCCACCTCTGAGCAGTTGAGAAGCCACCAAAAAGATCAAACAGAAGAATCATTTGAAATGAAGATAAAGAAGAGCAGGTTGATACATCTTCCCAGTCTCCTTCACTCTTTATTCCTGGAACTACTATCAATGGAGAAGATCTCCTATCAGAATCTGCTGATGAAGACATGGAAGAAGAACCAGAATTAGAAACCAAGACACCCAAATCCAAAAAGAAATACATCCCAAAGACCATGCCCTGGGATATCTATAATGAAGCCTGGAAGAAGATCCAAGAAGTCAAGATAGAAGTCCCACTCTTGCAGTTCCTTTAACTGACACCTGCTGGAGTAAGGAACAAGTTGCTACAAACTACCAGATCTTACACAAGAAGAGTTTCCATCCCTCAGAAAGAGCCAGCAACCCCAGCTGTACAGACTGCAGAATGACATGTCAGTATTTATCTGTTTGGAAAAATTGGAGGCCAGAAGGTGAAAATCCTCATTGATACAGGAGCAGCTATATGTGTCATTGCTAAGAAATTCTTGAACAGCATTCAATGGCCCATTGACAGACCCTCTAGCCTCAGCATCATAGTAGCAGATGGAGCCCAAACTCAACTCCTGGGAGAGGTCTGAAACATCACCATCACTCTTGGACATATTCAGTTTGCCATTTCCAAGGCTATCATATCTGAAGCTGTCATCTATAATATAATCCTTGGTATCAATTAGATGAAGGAGATGAATGCAGATGTCAATATTGGCCAACAAGTACTCAAATTCGACTATAGAGGAAAGAAGTACAGAGTCAAGGTCACTAGTTTCAAGCCATCAAA
>RQIL01019176.1:0-10227 GCA_003951145.1 Jimgerdemannia lactiflua | reverse complement strand
TAAGTGCTCAAAATAGCTCGAAGAGTTATTAAGAGTTCAGGAAAATCTTGTGGATTCTGGGAGAAAATATTCTGAGCTTTATTCGAGAGAACAGAGAGGATATTTATACAAGATATAAAAGAAGGATCTGGAAGGATCTGAGTAATCAATAGAAATGCCAAGAAGAAGGTTCTCGGCAATAATGACAAATAAAGATCTGCAATGTTCCATAAAGTTCCATGACTAGCTAAGACTGGAACAGAAGTGACAAGAATGTTCTAGCTGTGGCTTAGTGCCAAGAAAGGATTTCTAATCATTCAAAAGATACTGGAAGGTTATGGAAAGTACTAGAAAGACAAAGAAAAAGAAATAAACTACACTAAAATATTACATCCCCCCCTCCTTAAGAATCAATGTCCTCATTGAATTCAGAAGGTAACACAAGAAAATAAAACCAAAAGAAAAGACAAATAAAATATATCGGCTCATTGGCAAGGACCAGCCATTCTTGTATAAGGTGAAGGCCAAAGTATCATCTTGATCAGATGAGAACTGGTTTGAACCTCATTAGTTGCAGGGTTTACAGAGTTCTTCTGTGGGTCTTATTGCTGATGCTATATCTCTTAGAGTGCCCTAATGTGTAATGTATCTGATCAGTACAGTATGTTATCTACTATCCAAGGAGAGAACCTCATGGGCAGTCAATGAGTTTCTTTTTGCTCGAACTCTTAAATGAGGTCTTGAGAGTTCTTGAGAGTTCTTGAGATTGGCAGCAGGTTCCCAGGTAGCATCATATTCAGGATAGTCTATCTACTTGACTAGGTATTTTGTATGATGGTATCAGACTCATTTGTCTAAGATTTTCTTGACTTCATACTCAATGTGATCTTCAATCATAACTGGTGCTGAGGGTGCCAGAATTCGGCCAGAGTAAGGGGGTGACTGGTTCCAGGCCTTGAGTTGTAATACATAGAATACTGGATGTATACACATGGTTGTCAGTAGACTGAGATAGTAGGAGTAGGTAGAGACTTGCTCAGTGATCTCAAAGGATCCAAGGTACTTAGGTTGGAATTTGGCTGACTGATGGTTGACTTGAGATTGGGCCTTGATGTTGTCAGCTTTGAGTAGAACCATATCTCCAATAGTGTAGTTGACATTGCATTGTTTCTTATCTGCATACTTAGCTTGATATTGTTGAGCCTTTTGCAGATTCACGGTAGTGATCTTAAGAAGGGAATCCATTTTGTTGATAAGGTTCTGAGCAGTGGGGACTTGTGTATGACTGGATTACTGAAATGAGACTAGGCTTGCAGGGGTCTTGGGATTTTGACCATATAGTAACTGAAAAGGGGAAAGACCAGTAGATGATTGGACTATATTGTTGTAGGCAAACTCGGCATAGGTCAGGTAGTGGTCCCAATCATCTTACTCATAAGACATAGAGTTTCTGAGCATTTGTTCAAGTGTTCTGTTCATTCACTCAGTTTGTCCATCAGTTTGAGGGTAGAAGGCAGTAGATATAGCAATTTGAGTTTCAAGAGTCTTGAAAAGTGCTGTCAGAAATAACTTGTGAATTTGGGGTCACGGTTGCTGACAATTACTTGGGGAAGTCCATACTGGTGAAAGATAGATTTGAAGAAGATTCATGCAATTTCAGGGGCAGTGGTATTGGTTGTGGTTGACTTGGTGATTGTGATCTTAGTCAGGTGGTCCACAAACACAACAATGGTGTCATAGCCTGATTTGGATCATAGGAGTTGTACAATGAAGTCCATTGTGACTTGCTTGAACTTCTTGGTTGGAATTGGTAATGGTTGTAGAAGACTAGCAGGTGTTTGATTGCTTGACTTGTTTCTTTAACAAAGATCACAGCTTTGAACATACTCCTTGATTTCCTTGAGTATGTTGGGCCAGTAGTAGTCTCATTGAATGTTCTTGATGGTCTTCTCGGTTCCAAGGTGATCAGCTAGTAAAGAGTCATGATATTTGTGAAGGATCTTGCATTATAGTTCAGGGTTGGCAGGGATGTAGACCTTGTCTTGATAGTACATGAGATTGTCCTTAAGGGTGTACTTTTCTTTGAATTCCTTGATATTTTTTTGTAGAACCAGAGGGTCTTATTCATAAGCAGTCTTGATCTGGTTAAGGAATTCAGGTGCCATGGTGACTTGTAAGATGGTGGCAAGGTCAGGCCTTCTTGAGAGTATGTCTGGCACAACTAGAGTTTTGCTGGGCTTGTAGATGATGTTCGGAGTGAAGGTTTGAAGTAATTGACTCCACTTAGCTTGTTGATGGGAAAGAGTTGGTTGGGTGTTGATGTACTGAAGAGACCTGTGATCTGTGATCACGTTGAACTCAACTTCTAGGTAGTGTTGCCAGGTCTTAAGAGTATAAATGATTGCCAGGAGTTCCTTTTTGTGGATAGCTAGCTTTTGTTCTGTAGGGACAATTTCCTTGATTTGAATGCAATAGGTCTATGTCCTTGGCCTTTATTCTGAGAGATGACTGCACCAATTGTGAAGTTGGATGCATCAGTAGTAACAGTGAACTTCAAGTTTGGGTCTATATTTCTAAGGATAGGTATATGGGTCAGGTGGTTCTTGAGATCTTGAAAGGCTTATTGATAGAAGGTATCCCAGATATAGGGAACATAGTGGTCAGAGTTAGGTTCCTTTCACAGAAGGTTTGTCAAAGATTCTGCTATGCCAGAGAAGTTCTTGACAAATCAGTAGTAGTATCCAGCCAGACCAAGGAAGGACCTAAGTTCAGTGAGACTTGCTGGTACAGGCCACTATTCAATAGCTTGTATTTTCCTTGGGTCAACTTGAATTCCTTTGGCTGATACAATGTGTCCAAGGTATTTGACTTGATCTTTGAAAAACTCATACTTCTTGAGCTTTGCATAAAGCTTATGTTCACAAAGAATCTTGAGGACTTGTTTGATATATTTGAGATGTTCTTCTTCAGTGCCACTGAAGATCAGGATGTCATTAATATATATGAGTACAAAGATATAGAGCTGATCCTTGAAGACAGTCTGTATGAGGTCTTGAAAGATTGCTGGTGTATTGGTGAGACCAAAGGCCATGACTAGAAATTCATATAGTCCAAATAGTATCATGAATGTCATCTTGAGTATGTCTTCTGGTTTGATGTGAATTTGGTGATACCCAGAGATAAGGTCAATCTTAGTGAAGTATTTGGCATTCTTGAGAGCATCAAATATTTGATTGATGAGTGGCAGTGGGTAATAATTCTTGACAGTAATCTTATTGAGTGTGCAGTAGTCTATGCACATTCACAAGGTATCATCCTTCTTCTTGATGAATAAGACTGGGGAGCCAAAAGGTGACTTGCTTGGCTGAATGGCTCCTCACTCAATAAGTTCATTGAGTTCCTTCTTGACTGCTTCAATTTTGAGTAGTGATATGCAGTATATCTTCTTCTTGGGAATAGCTGTATCTGGTACTAGCTTGATTTTGTGGTCATGGTCTCTTGAAGGTGGTAGACCAGGTAGCTTGTCTGAGAAGACATCCTTATATTTGTTTAGCAGTAGCTTGACACTTTTGCTGATTGATAGCTTCTTGTCTTCTTTTTTGGGTCGGATCAGTGCAACAAAGGCACAGATAGCTTTCTTGAGGGTCTTCTTGAACTGAATTGCTGAAAGGGTTGCAATTGGAGTTTTCATTTGAGTCTTATCTGACTTGATTGTAATGTCGACTCCATCTTGAATCAGGGTAACTTCATTCTTAGTCCAATCAATGTGTGGATTATATCATATAAGCCAGGGTTTGCCTAAGATCAGGTCATGATCTCCTAGGGGTGCCACTTCAAAATCTAAACATTTCCAATACTTCTGAATCTTGAGAGGAAGTTTAGCAGCAATTGAGTCAATTGGTAGAGTGGTGCCATCAGCAGTGACAACTCCACTATTCTTGCTGGCTGGCTTGATGAGAATCTTGAGTTTGTCAATGAGGTTCTAGTTAATGAAGTTTCTAACAGCTCTGCTATCTATGAGAATATCTAGTTCTTGACCTTTGACTAGACCTTTGAAGATGAGCATTGAGTTGGCTTGGTTCTCGGCTATACTAGCAACTTTATTAGTGCTGCCAAAGCCTTTCTGATCTCACTTGGTTGGAGACAACTTGGTGACTTCCTTGATGGTAGACAGGGTGGCTCACTCCAGAATGAGCTGTGCAATTCTGTCACCTTCATTGACAGTATAAGGTTGGTCCTTGTGGTTAACTAGTAGAACTTGCATTTCTCCTTGGAAGTCAGGATCAATGACTCCAGCACTGATGTCCAGTGAGTGCTTGATACTGAGACCAGATCTTGGTGCAATTCTTGCATAATGTTTCTTGGGTATTTCGACTGCAAGGCCAGTTGGAATGAGCCTTCTTTCATGGGCAGGAATAGTGACTTGTTGAACAGATTGAAGGTCTAAACCAATGGCTCCTTCTGACTGTGCTTGAGGAATCTGGACCTTAGGATTGACTCACATGAAATTGAGTACAACTTCTTGTTTGACTTGATGTCCTTGAGTGTCTTTGGACAGAACCAGGATCCTCTTAGGTTCGGTAGTCTTCTTGGGACATTTTGTAGCAATATAGCCAGGCTGTCGGCAAAAGAAGCAGACTCCAGCCTTCTTGAGGTGCTCCTTTTCCTCAGATATAAGCTTGTTCTTCTTATTCTTGTCGATGGTATCCAGATCCATGGGGGCAGGTCCAATAGTTCTGACTTTGGTTTCCTCCCTTCTATGGTTGTTGTTGAATGGCAGTCTCTTCTGCTTAAAGTAGTTGCCATAGGTAATGATATTGAACCTATTAGCAATTTTCATTGCCATATCTAGGTTTTTGGATTCTTCAAGTTCAATATGAACTCGGATTTGTCCTTTGAGACCTTGGATGTACTTGTCGACCTTCTCATCTTTAGTGACATGAGGCAGCTCCAGAAGAATAGACAGGAATTGTGCATTATATGTTTGCACAGACTTGAGTTGTTTGACATTGGCTAGGCGATCTTATGTGACCTTGGTGCTGTAGACAGGTTTGAATTAGCCCTTGATGGTATCTGAGAATTTACCTCAGACCTTGATTCAGTTAGAGAATCTTGTATTCTGGATATGATCTTCCCACTAGATTGCAGCATTCCCTTGGAGGAGTGTGGCAGCAAATTGGACTAGTACTGCTTCATCTAGATTGGTCAGTTCTCTATACTGCTCCAATTGGAAAAGCCAAGCATTGGTAGACAGTCCTCCTCTTTGGCCATCAAAGGTATCAGGCTTCTGAGACTTGATAGTGACTGCTGTTGGAGATACTATTGTAGGTATAGATGTAGACTGTGCAGGAGCTTTGCCTTCCTTCTTGTCTAAATGTTCTTGAAGTTGGGAAATTTGAGCCAGTATGATATACAGCAGGCTTTCTAGAGTCCTGGATGACTGATTTGGAATTTTGTCTTCTTCTTCTTGCTGAATGTGAGGAGCATTCTGTGGGATATAGTTGCTGTAAGGGGTGCTATAGGTATTATTGTCTCAGGTGTCGGCATTGGGATCTATAGACATGGTGTTTGACTAGTTCTTGAAAGGTTTCTTGTTTAGGCAAGGTGTAACTTCACCACTGCTACCAAGTGTAATGGTTCTGGTTTCTTAAGTGAGAAAGCGACTTGTTTCTAAGTGCTTAAAATAGCTCGAAGAGTTATTAAGAGTTTAGGAAAATATTGTGGATTCTGGGAGAAAATATTCTAACTTTATTTGAGAGAACAGAGAGGATATTTATACAAAATATGAAAGAAGGATCCAGAAGGATCTGAGTAATCAATGGAAATGTCAAGAAGAAGGTTCTTGGCAATGATGACAAATAAAGATCTGCAATGTTCTATGAAGTTCCATGATTAGCTAAGACTGGAATGGAAGTGACAAGAATGTTCTAGCTGTGGCTTAGTACCAAGAAAGGATTTCTAATCATTCAGAAGGTACTAGAAGGTTACAGAAAGTACTGGAAAGACAATGAAAAAGAAATAAACTATGCTAAAATGTTATATAGTAGTTATATATATATTGAAGAATTTAGGAGAAACTAGTCAGCAATAAGACCAGGGCCAGCAATAGTCTACTTTAAAAAAAAAAGTACACACCATTGTTAGGATAGTAGTCAGAACTCTATTTAGAACCAGTAGCCAAAAAACTGAATCAGAAAAAAGAAGTTATTCAAATTATGGTTTAACCTTAAGGAAAAGAAAACAACTCAGAGAACAGCCAGAATCCATTCAGACCTAAGGCTCAACTCAAGAGAAAGATTTTCCTAAAGAATATTAGATCCAAATCTATAGAAAGAACTTAAACAGGAGTAACTATATATATTATCACAGTTATTACCCAGAGTATACTATTAGACTAAGTATACTTCAAGATATCTAAAGAAGAGAAAGATTACTATCCTTATAACCCTGAGTAAGACAATAATTAGAAGAGTCAATAAGATTATCCAAGAGATGAATTTAACCTATACTACCACTCAGATAGTGATATAGACCTCCAGAAAGACAGATGGAACCCCACTACTTTACAATAGTAAAGAGTAGAAGAACTCAACCTTAACTACATCAGTTCTCTCCCAGTCACCTGGGCCACAGTACCTTAGTCATTTATACTCTACCATTATTCACAAGAGATAAGGAGTTCTAGCTCTCTCAGTATCTCAGTATTTGGTAATTATTGTTAGTAAATAAGAAGATCACTACTATTAAGAGTCTTTACTCTTAGAAGAGCCAGATTCCCTATATCACTAAGATACTACCCCCTATCAGTACCTCTAATATATCAAGTGTCCCTACTATCACTATCTCCATAAGGACCATCAAGGAACTCTATCTCTGAACCAGACTCAGACAGTAAAAATAGTGAAGATAAACTAGATAAGCTATCTTCAGAAATTTCACAATATAGATAATAAAGACATTGAAGAATTTATTAAAAAAATTGAAGTGCAAGCAGCTACCAAACAGTGAGATGTCCAAAGGAAGCTTAGAATTATAGAATCACTTCTAAGAGATCCAGATCTATAGAGATACAATCAGGCCAAGCAGAATGGAGGCGAAATTTATAAAAAAGAATAAAATACCTATCTTATACTAAATGCAAACCCTCTATACTCAGTTTAATGGTCTTGAGTACTAATAAGAAGTATAGGAGACTTTAATCTATATGAGCCAAGCTATTAATAAAACTCTAAAGAGTTTCTATCATTGGATCTAAGCCCAGATGATTAAGGCAAACTTGCAGCCTACAGTCTAACTAGTCTTAACTTCAACCATCTTTCTCAATAGCTTATACTCAGAGCTCTGAAAGCAAGTTATTAAAATGGAATATTAGAGTATAAGCAGCAAGTTGCTGGAGTATAAGAATGTTGGAAAGCAGACTATAGACCAATCTAGCAAATATAAGAGTATTATAAACTAGCCTGAGCTGAAACTTCAAAGACCTATAGAATAACTACAAAACAAGAGAATATCTACCTTAGAGCCCAGATAGCTAACTATGAGAACATACCCCTACCTCTAACCTTAACCCAATTTAGGCAATAGTAGCAATAGTAGCAATAGCAGCTACCACTAAGAGCTCAAGAGGACCCTATGACAATCTTCACCAAGTAGATAAAGGACCTAGCTATTGTGATTGCCCAGCTGAAGAACTAAGATAGAAGACAATAAGATTATTACTAAGATAATAGACCAAACTACCAGCAATAAGACAATAGGAGCTCATCTCAGACACCACTAGCTATAGTTATAGATCTACCAGCAATAAGTTCCTATATCTTAATATACTTTAACTATAGAAACCAAGAATATATTCAAAGATTCTACCTAAGGCTGCAACCTATCTAGTCCAATAATAGGAATATTAACCTTATTCAAATAGATGAAAAGACTTAAGAAATAGAAAAAAAAACTGATCTAATTTTAAAATTAAGAAAATATCTTCTTATACTATAAAGCTTATCTCTCTAAAGTAACTTAGGATATAGTACCTACTCAGACTAAAGGATAAGAAATACTACTAAAGACCTCACTTCCACTACCTCTGCCAGTAATAGTATCTGTGGGTAAGCATTTAAAGTACAGTTATTCTTTTTTAGATACTCTATAAAAGAAGAACAAGAGGGTTAAAAGAGATACTTCCAAACTAGAAACTGGATTATCTAAGATAACCTCAAGTACTACTCTGCCTGATCTTAAAGAAGATGAGTATATAAGTATAAAATCTTTAGTCAATAAAATGTTCAACAGAAATGAGAGAATCTGCTCCAAAAGATCTAAATACTAAAGAAGTAGCAAACTCCATAAAGCAGCATCACTTTGAGAATATATCCACATCCAGAATGCAGGTCTTATAGTTGAGTAAGTCTTCAAGAATATACTAGAAGTTAGGTAAAAATTCCTGAAGAAAGCTAAAGAAAACACTAAGAGGATCTCTGTCTAAGAACCATATATACAAGAGTCTAGTATCATTTATGTAGTTTATGAAAATTGATACCAAGAACATCAATCCACAAGACTTGTTAATGGAAAAGTGTATAGTAAAAATATCTAAATTCTTATTAATACTGGAGTAGTAGTCTGTATTATTACTTAAAAAATACTAGAAAGAATTAGATAGAGAATTAATAAAGGAACTAAAGCAAGAGTCATTATGGCAGATAGATCAACATCTACCCCCCTTAGACTTGTACAAGATATTCCCATTTAAGTAGAGAAAGCCTGCCTCAATGTATCTTAAGCTATAGTGAACTCTGTAATCTCCTATGACCTGATCTTGAGAACTGACTAGTTGTATTGAGTTGGAGTCAATGTGGACATCAGGAGACAACTTCTAATCTTCTCTATTCATGGACAGAAGTACAAGATTTCAGAAAAGCAAATCAGATCTCTGAGACAGAATGGCAAAAATATAGTAATATATTTACTACTACTGAGAATGAGAGTTAAGTGAATTTCCTACAGAATTGAGAAGTGATTTTGATGCCCCCAGAGATCAAAAAAGTGAACAAGAGGATCTTTTTATTAGAGTCATTGATATCTGAGGCCTAGAGATAAGCAATAATTAGAATACTAGTGAATAAGTAAGACCATCAACAATAGCTTACTACCTATAAGCAAATGGACTTACTAAGTAAATAAACTAGACTATTAAGTAAGATCTCAGTAGAACTCAGGATTAACTAAACTGGGACATCTATTTTTCAGTAATCTTATTCAGTATCTGCACCTCAAAGGCAACTACTACTCAATAGACCCTCTTTTATCTAATATATAACTGAGAAGTACAAGACTCTGCTGAACCAGTCTAACTGGATTTGATGAAATGAGTTACTGAAGAGATTGCTCAGTTATACAAAGTATGCCAGCAAGTATATGAATTTATTGCTAAGATATAAGAATGACAAAAGAAGTATTATGACCACAAAGCTAACTTGGAGCTCCTACTTATCAGATAATAAATCTTGATTTACTGAACCATAATAAAAGGAAACTAAAGCACCAAACTTAAATTGAAATAGAAAGAATCTTATCTCATACATTAAGTATTTGTGAACTACATCTATTAACTCAAGACCTTGGATGGAGTTATTCTTAAGACTAATATATACTATAACTATATCAGACTTTATTATTTAAGAGAAATAAAATACATTTCTTAATCTCTATAGTGACTTTTTTTGATTATTAATAACATATAGCAATAATCAGTATCTTAAGCATCAGAAGTTTACTTTGGAACTCTAGAACTAATAGGATATCTAGTGAACCAAAGTATATTGAAATAAAGCTATTAGCTAGATTCAAACCCCTCTTAGATAGTTAGTCCAATAATAGATTCTCTATTCTATACAAAGATGGTCAGTTCTCACCAATATACCAACAATCTGTTTCTTAGAGAAATTAAGATACTACTATCTCTGTATAACTCTCTACTGAGGATAGTTTTAGTTTTGCAAAAGGCAGATATAATGATATCTCTGAGTTCAGTGATATCAGAATCTGGAGACTACTGATACTTTATAAGCTGCCAGTTATAAGTAGTGCTCTCAATAAATCGAATCAAAGGTCTAATTCAATTTGATTTGAATCAAATTGAAGACTAATTTAATTTGAGATCCAATTTGAATCTTATTTTTTAAAATTTAATAACTTAATAAATACATATTCAATTTCAATGATCTTTAGCTTGTTAGATTTCTCTTATAT
>RQIL01019165.1:0-10235 GCA_003951145.1 Jimgerdemannia lactiflua | reverse complement strand
TTTTTTTTTTACGCGGAGATAATTGATGCCTGCAATACCTGCCCTTGCAGGAAATGTGTCACGCTCTTTGCCATATCAACGACGTGACCGGAAACCCGATGCCCTGAGAAGATGATAAAGACGACAAGGAAGCCTTTGATACAGAACCTCTTGACACAACCATTGGAAACGCCATAATAGGCCGGCGAAGAAGCTGCTCATATCGAGGTCACCAAAGAAGCTGTTCCGTCAAGTCAAATAAGACGAAAATACAGCAACATACCAGGGAGCTGACACAAAGAACTGTCCGAAAGGGTTTTATGATATCATCCGATACATAGCCAGAAACAGCAGATTGCCGAAGTCAAGTACATCACATCAATCGGGAATAACGAGAAGTTTACCTCAGCAACCTATTGTTACAAGACGCCAAGCGATGACGTTAGGACGTCTCAAAAAAGGAGAAACGCAGCATAGTATGTCATCTAGAGGAAAGAACTAAACCAAGATTCAACACGGTACACTTCTGACCAGCCCCCCCCAGTTCACGACAACTCCCCACTTAAGAATCAATCGCAACTTCTCCGACAAACTAATCACCAAGGCAGGGCCAACGAACCAGGAAGACGATCCGTCGCCTGTAATATATGAAGCGTTCATTAACGAAGAAGTCATGCCAAGGGAGGGGCATCGATGCCTGCCCTTACGTCATACTATATCAAAGTGAATACGATACCTCATATCAAGAAGCTCCCACTCCGGTGTCATACGATGAAACCAAGAAGCAGACCACCCAAGTCCAGATCATCACCAACAAGTTTGACGTCTTCTCTGAGGAATGGTTCTTTATCAAGTCTCAGACCAAGGTCCTCGTGCTCGGTGTCGAACGTGATTCCAAGGAAGCTTGTCCTGCGCAAGATAACCCCCAAGGTTTTGCCTACTATCCTGTGGACCTATCACGAAGGATTTCTGATCAACCGTGTGACCAACCATGTTATCGGCGTTGAAGGCAGTAAGCATAAACCATATTTACCTCAATAGTTGAAAGAAAAGAACATTTGACCGACACATTCATACCCTTGACTCTCTAGGTGATCTTGCCAACGGCACGCAGATAATCCAGTGGCAGCGTAAATCCTCTGCCTCATTTGTCGCTGGTGTTACATCGTCAAATGCAGCCACCCTGGCCTCACCGCCACCAGCGATGCCATGTCCGCCCTCGGCAGCAGCAAGGTCTAACTTATAGAGAAGAAGGCCGGCAAGTACTCCAAGTAACGCTACGGCTTCCTCCGCGATCTTTGGCAAATGCAAGGTCGAGGCGGGTGCGACGGTCACGACCACCGAGACCGAGGGGGTGATCAGGTCGACGGACGAGGCGGCCTCCATCCTTGCGGAAGAGAGTAAGCCGCAAAGTAAACATCAATTTAATTTATTTCATCTTGGTCTGATCCCCAACCAAGTCGGTTCCTAACCCAAAAGGTTGCGCTATGGTATCTTCCTCCAGGACAACTTCAAGAACAGCGAGGAGGGTTTCTTGCTGACTGTCTTGGGAGAGTCGAATAGACTCCAAGGTATTCACACATTGGGTGAATGGCCTAGGGATGAGGATTGACTGGGTACTCTTGGTGAACTGCTGGGGAGTGGATGTTTGGCAGTCTTTGAATGTGGTGTGGTGTCCCTGGTCAGATTATTGGGACATTATAGGGTAAGGGAATTTTGGCAGAAGTGGGGATGGGCCTAGACATTGGAGGCTTAACTGTACCTTATTGGAGGACAAGAAGCTGTGGGATAAATAGAGTAAGGATACTGCTTTTCTCATTATTTGGTGGTATTGGGAGATATGTCCTGTAAGGGTCAGGTGGTTGAAGTTGAAGGATACAGCAAGGCTATATTGGGGAGAGGTAGGGAAGATGAAGAGCAGACTTTGAAGGAAGAGGGGGATGTTGGCCTTTAAGTAACTTGAACTTTACTGATATAACTGGTGAGCTTGAAGGCAGGAGAGAGAGGTGGAGAGGAGAAAGGAGAGGATTGGAGAGTAGAAAGGATGAAAATAGAGATTGTGGAGCTAAAAGGAATATTATGACAGAAGAAGGAAGCTTATATTCTTGGGATAATAGCAAGACTTTAGTGGCAGGGATTGGAGAAGAGAGAGACATCAACTAAGTATTTGTCTAGGCTGCTTTGAGTATAGAGAATATAGTAGTAATAGGAAGGAATTATTAGAAAGGATGGTCATATAGTCACTAGAGTATAGGGGATATTAGATTAATTGAAGAGTTACTGGGGCCAGCTGTGGAGTGAGAAAAATAGTAGTGAGAATAGTAGTACCATTGAAGAATGTCTGGAGGATTAGTACTCAGTATAGGTAGAGAGTCTTGACAACTTGGGCCAATTAGTTCAGATGGAGGAGATTATGAGTGAACTTTTAGTAACAAAGCAAGATATGGCTCCAGGGAAGGATGGACTGTCTTGGGACTTCTGGAAGAAGATAGTGATAATTGAAAAAAGTACTTCAGAAGATGAGAGATATATTTAATCTGATCTTGAAGTCAGAGACATAGCTAGGAGATTAGGAGCTAGAGTTGGTGGTGCTCCTTTATAAGAATAAGAAAAGGTGGGAAGATTGGAAGAATTGGAGACCAATTATTCTGCTGAATATAGATAGAAAGTTAGTGATAAAGGTTCTGGTTACAAGGCTACAAGTTGTAGTACAGCAGGATCTTGGTGAAGAGTAGAGAGAATTTATTGGAGAAAGATTGATCTGAGATAGCATAGCTTGAATACATGATATTATTGAGAGAGTGAGGGCTTCTGGAATTGATGAGTTGGCTGATCTTTCTGAATCAGAAGAAGGTATATAATAGAGTGAGGTGAGTCTGATTGAGAAAGATTTTGAAGAGGATTGGAATCCCAATAAGGCTGGGGGAATTGATCATCAGTCTTCTGGAAAGGAGCAAGACTGCAGTTATGGTGAATGGGTATAGGGGCATTTTATTTCCAGTGAAGCAGGGTGTGCCCCAGGGCAATTGCTTATTACTAATTTTGTTTGTGCTGTCATTGAAACTACTGTTGGACAGAATTAGGAGAAAGTGGGACTAGAGAGAATTGTGAACCTGGGGAATAGAGATGAAGAAGTAAATTCTCCTTAAGTTTTGAGTGGTCTGATGAAGGATGCTATAGCAGAGTATTATATTGAACTTCTGATCTGAGTATTTAGTAGCAGGAGGCATCTTTGAGTATGAGGATGTATGAGAGTCAGACAGGAGAAGGGGGTGATGCAGACTCTGAAACACTGATTAGAGGAGTGTGAGATACTTGAGGATTTTTGGAGAAAGGTCAGTGGCTATCTGGGGGAAGATTATAGTGACCATGGAATGGAATGATGAAGAGTACTGAAGATATATACAATCATTAGCACTTAGTCAGTTTTGGGCTTAGTCTCTATTCAGATATCATATGTTATATATAACATTTAGCTTAGTCTTAGTTTTCCCAGCTCTTTAGATATCAGTTCAAAGTGACAAACAGATAGTAAGGCTTCAGTAGACACTTATACACCCCTTGAGTAACTGAGTATACATTACATTCTTATCAATCAAGTACATAGACAATGCTAGTAACTTAGTTAGTTTTCTACCATCAGTTTTATATAACCCCTTCTACTCTTTTCTGTTAGTTAGGTATAGTAAAAGGGCAGCCCCTTCACTTTATGTGAATAGTGGGCTTGGGAAGTGCATGCTTTCATATTCACCAAACCCATTAACCCAGCTCACATCAGGACTCTGATTAGACATAATTCATATATACTTACTTAGTCTTCTCTACATATATTTACTCAGTTCACTCTATATATATTTCACTACTTATGCAAAAAGACACTTTGTATCCAGTACTTTAAAATGCTCAGTATACATGATCCAGATATACAAATTGTAATATTGGAATGTATAAAATTATTGGAAGTTGTTCAAATTAGTAATATGATATATAATATTCATTTGATTCTATACTTTGATAGTTCTTCTATTGCAGGCAATGCTCTAAAGAGAAAAAAAGATATTTATAGTTTTGAGAAATATCTTCTTAATTACTATAGTGACAGATTTGCTTATTTCAAGTTCAATTAACTCCAGATATTCTCTGTATATTGTACTATAACATTCAGTAGTCTCCAGAACTTTGCTATAAAGTATATAGCAGTCTCCAAAAATATCCATATAAAATTTGACCATTAGAAAGCTGGATATCATTAGAGACACTGGAGATGGAGACACTGGAGATAGAGATGGTGGGAGATTGCATATCAATTTCGTGATGTATGCAGATACAACTAGAGCAGATACACCAGGTACAGATACTAGTAAAAATTTCGTGATGCAAGAAGTGGAGGTGGAAAGTGCTTTTAGCTTTGATTGATCTTGAGGCAGTGAAGAGCAACAAGAATGTGCACCACAAAGTAGACAATGCATGGAGCGCAGCGCGCTTATCCGACTCCTCTCGGTGTGTATGGAGAACGAAAATTGGAGGAGCAAACATTGGAGGTTTTATACTTCAACTTGAATGATGAAACCTTAACGTTTGCTCCCTGTGGATGGGAAGAACCCTTCAACCCAGGCGTCGTCTTCCCTCCCTTCGACACCTTGTTTGAGTTGTGTGGCAAGTAGACTTAGGATATTTATATTTATTTTTGTGCCTTGCATCAGTACATAATATTTTTAAAAAATTTCAATAATCCGACCGCATTCAAAGAATGTGCAGAATCAGAATGCAGCTTTGTATATCTGGATTTATAGGCCAGATTGCTTTGGGAATGCTCACAGAACTACAATTAAGAAGCTATCCGTTAGTGCAAAGCCTAAGCCCAAGAATCTCCTGCAAAAGAACAACCGTAATCGATAATATCTCGGAAAAGCGCAAATGGTATATACGTATGGCGATTCCTAATGCCGAGATATTCTTATTTAAAATTTCAAAGCTCGTCGACCAGGTTATTGAGAGCCACACGCGATTAACAATCCAACATCGTCTCAAAAGGACACGATTTAAAATGTTAACGTCGGCATGGTGTCTACCCAAAACGATGATATGCGAAAACTCGCGCGAGGTTTGGAATGGGGTTCGTGCAACCGAGGAATAGGAAGATATTTCCCTCCATAATGGCTTATTGCTTGAATTTAAATTTTAGCCAATACCTTAAGAATATTGTCAAAAAATGAGGAAGACGGAAATAACTCTAATGATAGCAATTGTCATTCAAAATTCACTGCAGAGACCTGAGATATTTTTTGCTTTGAGTGATTGATGTAAGAATGTGACTCTGCAGCGGTACTCACTGTTGTAAAAGTCTAAGTCACTATTCCATTGCTCCCATTGCTCCCTTATTATGGCTTGTTGTTCGCCTTTTATATTGCTGGTCGTTCGCTTCTTTTTCTCCCTTATTATTGGGCCATCGTTCCCCTTATTATTATTCGTCGTTCTCCTGTTTTTCTCCCTCTATTAGTGCTCAGGTTTCCCTTATTTTGATCCTTATTTTTGGTCGCGGCTCGCCTGTTTTGCTCTCTATTTTGCACCCTTATTGTTGGCCGTCATTCCCCCTTACTATTTCTAGTCATTCCCCTTTAATATTATTTGTCGCTCGCCTTATTTGCTCTCTTATCATTGCTCGTCGTTCCCCTATTTTGCACCCATATTATTGCCTGTCGTTCTCTCGTTTTGCACCTTTAATATTACTTGTCGTTCGTCTGTTCTGCTCTCTTATTATTGTGTCTTTCGCTTATTTTACTCCATTGTTAATGTTCGTCGTTCCCCGGTTTTGCTCCTTTATGTCTGCTTACCTATCTTATTTCTACTTGTGGTTTGCCCGTTTTGCTCTCTTATTATTGCTCGTCGTCTATTTTGGACCCTCGTTATTGACGTCGTTTTCCTCATTCTCCTCATATTATTACTATTCCTACAATTATTTTGCTCTTTTTTTATTGCTCGCCGTTCGCCAGTTTAGCTCATTTTTTAATGTTTATCGTTTGCCTGTTTCGTTCTCTTATTTCGCTTGTCGTTCACCTATATTGCACCCTTATTATTTCCCTGCCTGTTTTGCTCTTTATTATTATTTATTGTTCGCCTGCTTTACTCCTTTAATATTGCTCATCATGCGTTTATTTTGTTCTGTTATTATTAGTCGTCATTCGCATGTTTTGTTCCCTATTATTATTACTCGTTTATCGGCTGTCTTGCTCCCTTACTGCAGCGACTGGCAATGAGCTTGTAGAATTTGTAGTCAAATTTCCGGGCGAAGTTTAAGAATTGCAGAAACTCAAACCTTTCGGATTATAGCCGTTTACTTCGTAGAATTTCATTTTTCAAAATTGTTTCTTTCGCTCCTGGTACCCTATCTTTCATAAACGTTCCTCATATTAGCAAAGCATATTAAAAAGACAGACTAGTTAGGGATCGATGCCGCCGGCTGGAAGATGGCAAGGATTGGGGAATACATGTCTGACTATTTAGGCCAAGAAATTGGGATGACTGCTCCGTCGACAATCTGTCAAACAATGCGCAGATTTCCTCCGTAACAGAAGCCCCTTATCAAACATGCGAATATCTTTATCAAAGTACTGTAAGCGTAATAACGAGGGGGCAATCAAAACCTTTGTCAGGGTTTCCGTCTCCAGTGACTCCCAATCTGACTTTATTGAAAGCCACTCTTTCGACCTTCAAGAATGTCAAACGAATCGGTCCGTTGCCGTGGAGGTTTTCATCAAAAGACCCCAGTCGAGGGAGCTCAGAATCTATGGCAAGATGTTGTTTCGCGCCCTCTTTACGAGGGATGAATCGAGTATCGCCCAGCAGCGAATGCGGCAGATAATACCCCCCAATCCTACTGGTCGTATCTTGCTCGAACTCAATGGAGACCATGACCTCGACGACAGTATGCTTGGGGAAATAATGCATATCTGGTTCACCAATGCATGTTCGCAAGAGTTCACAAGCAAAAGATACTCCACCTGCCGAAACGTCCGCTGCGCATTGTCGCCGTCGTACCGGACCCCATCTCTTCGTCGGACGACCTTGAGGCTAATCTCCCAGATCTGCATTTGAGCGACCAGTTCCAGAATTTCATTAACTTCCTCAGCAAAAAGAGAGTAATATTGGAGCGCGCGTTCCCGCCCACCGTCGGCCAAATGCACACATTGCTCATGAGCAACCCTCAGACAGCCACGGCACTTCATTTCATGGGACACTGCGACACAAGGAACGGTGCGAGGGCACTAGTCTTCGAACATGCTGAGACTGGTAAACCCGAATTCGTTGGATTGCCACAACTTATGGGAATAACCGGAATGGTGAGGCTTGCGTTCCTGTCCGCCTGCGACACCCGCGAAGTCGCACGGTACCTGTTCGAGCAGGGTGTTCCATACACCATCGGTTCGTACTGTTCCTTACCGGATGACCTCGCCCGCCAGGTTGAGACTATTTTCTACAAGTTCCTCGCCGGCGGTATCACAGTCGAGATAGCGATGTGGAGGGCGCGTGCAATTCTCTATGATCAAAGAGACGTCCGACAAAGAGACTACTTCCCAGGTGCCATGATACTTTACTCATCTACCTCTCATAAAGATGATGGCACATTCAAGTGCGAAGAAGGTTTCCCCATGGTGAAATTACATATGCCTCGTCATAACCTCGAGGAAATCCCCACCACTTCTATATTTTGTGGACGCAAAAAGGAGCTTGTCGAATTGTACACCATTCTTCGACGTATGGTGCATCGTGGCACGCGGTCTCATTTCATATGCACCATTTATGGCCTCGCCGGCCAGGGGAAAACGACGTTGGCCGTGGAAGCAGTGAAACGAATGGCCCATCTCTTCCCCGGTGGAATCTTTGCTTGGAAATTTGATTGTATGGAGATGTCGGTTGCTAATTTTTTTTCAAGTCTGGTTAAGGTCATATTTCCAGAGGAGATTCAGTCGCGGTTGAAGATTAGGAGAGGCAGCGGCGACGACGTTGAGTGCTTCAAAAAAGCTGTCACCAAGGAATTTTTTGGTTATCCCACGTGCTTGTTGCTCCTCGATTGTGTCGATAATCTGATGCGCGCAGAAGCCGGTGACCAGGGAGCTGTGGAGTTAGGAGCATGGCTTCGGGAAATTGCATTAACTTCGAATATCCCAGTCAAAATTCTTGCGACATCAAATGAACCTCTTGGATGGACGAGTGAGGTGACGATGTATCTCGATGGTTTGGACATTGACAGTGGCGTCGAGTTGTTCATAAGAAATCTCGACGAGGAAGTAAGGAAGAGGATGATAAAGGAGGAAAATACCACGCAGTTGCTGCATGATCTCGTCAGGCTCGTAGACGGACATTCGTTATGTCTGAAATCCCTTGCCCGAACGGTTTGCCTAACACAACATTCCAATACGTCATTTGAGGAACTCGTCCATGAACATTGCAGTACTTTGTTAGTGAATTACTCGAATGGAAGTACAAATCTCGGCGCCTTATTCCGATCAACGATCGACACCCTTCCACCGCTGGATTGCCAATTTCTGTATATGTGTTCTCTCTTTAGCGGACCAATCACAGAAGGAGTGCTCGAATTCGTCCGTCATTTTGTGGAATGTGTCGATCCATCCAAAAATAAGATTGATTCTAATGAGGCGATCGCCACGAACCTTCAACAACTATACCGTCGCGGATTATTGTCCAGACGAAATGAAGAATACAGGATGCAATTCGCTCTTAGGGAAGGCGCGAGACTATGTAATTCCTTGTTGAAATTCCGCCTGCGTTTGCCGATCCCTGGCTTGCTCAATCATACATTTATAATTGGCGTGGTTGGACCATCTCCACATGGTGAGTAATGTACTGAAGCAAGAGCTTTTGTTGTCTCCTATCCACATGCTCTAAATTTACCCATCTTCATCATAGTGAAATCCATAGTCCTCGAATGGCAACTCCGAAGAATTCACGCCAATGCCCATAGGGAGCAGAAGACCAGGGGTTTTGGCATACACTACTACTCCATCGGAAATGAGGGACTTCGAATTTTCAAAATTGATGGCATTGCCAGCGACAGCGTCAACGATGACAGCCTAGTAAAAGTCGTGCCACAGGAAGATGCATCATACAGTCGATTGGTGGTGTTCATATACAACATCTCCGAATGCATCCAAGACAGCCTCGATCGGTTTTGCAAAGAGCAAATTATACCCCTTGTACAAGAAAAGCAAATTACTTTTATTCTTTGCTTGAACCATACCACTGACAAGTTTGTAGAACAATCAAGGGCTGCTTCAGCTCCGATGAAGGAAGCCGCGGAAATCCTTCGAACTAGTCTGGAGAAGTCGCACTGGATAATTAGAACAGAGGCTCCTTGTGGTAGGTTTAAAATTTTGTACCACTGTCATTGCATACATCAAATTCTTTATTCCTAATCCAAATAATTATGCAATATATACACATATTCTGATAGGGATTTTGCACCCGAATGTGACCTCAGGTGAAGGAAATTTTCTGCATTAAATAATGAACAGATGCGTTTGATCGTACTTTCTGACTGACCTAACCGCTTTCAATCCACCTACAGCGTCGAATGAAAATATAAACCTTGACAGCAAATCTGCGAAGGGGGCTTATCGTAAACGTAACGACAACGTCGGCATGGAAGGAACTTTCATTGGGCGCACAAGCGATCTCAAAAATTTGATGAAACTTCTTGAAGGCCCTGAACGTTATATCACCATCAAAGGATTCGGCGGGATAGGCAAAACTTCATTGGCACTTCAGGCTTTCAATCAATACAACTCTGGTAGTGCTCTTGCGCTCTCTCTTGCTGGAGCACCAAGATCCAGTCAAGTGATCCTGAAGATTGCAGAGTTTTTCGCAATCAACACCAAGGACTTAAGCGATCAAGACCAGCAATCTCAAGTCCGTCAAAATTTGGAACGTGAAGAGACAATTTTGCTCTATCTCGACAACATGGAAGATGTCAAACTGGCAATGGAAAGTAGGGAACCTGGGGTAAAAGAGGAAGCAAGGACATTGATAAATTTTTTCAGGGGATTATCAGCCAATGTCAAAATTCTTGCAACCTCAAGAGTCGCGTTAGGTTGGCCAAAAGAACGTTTGGTCGATCTGGCTGGGTTAGAGCCACGCGAAGGCATGCTACTTTTTCAACAGTGGATTCCTCAACGCTCAGAAGTGGGAGATACAAACGACCAAAACGGAATTGATCTTAGCCGCGTAACTGACGGTCA